>JBBPCZ010030313.1:0-13867 GCA_037974445.1 Brycinus macrolepidotus
TGTGTGTGTGTGTGTGTGTGTGTGTGTGTGTGTGTGTGTGTGTGTGTGTGTGTGTGTGTGTGTGTGTGTGTGTCATATTTATATGACTACTCTGTAAATGGTTCCTCCAGTCAAGATAGTCAGATTTAGTGTATTTTTTTTTTTTTTTTAAATAAATTTGAACCATACTAAGGTAATTAAATGCAACAAAATGTGGTGAAATTTGCGACATCATGGTGAATTGCCTAAATTCATAAAGAATTATCCAATTGAGACATTCTGAGGTCACACCCCTGCTTCCTTTTTACAGCGGATTATAAGATTAACCATAACCAAAAAGACACTGGAAAGGGCCCAAGCGGCTGGGATTCGGCCTTAAATCAGTGAAGGCTTTTGCCAAAAGCAGTAGCATTGAACTCTGTAATCCAATCCGGAGGCACGGTTTCCCTCTAGCCCATAACTCTGGCGGCTGACTGCATGCTTGACTACCACAGTGAGCGACAGTGAGAGATAGGGAGCAATAGGGGAGAGGAAAAGCTGCTGGCCCAGGCCAGAGTGCACAGCGGAGTGTATTTATGGCCCTGGCTGGTGGATAAATGATCAGGTTAATGAGGCAGCGCAGTCTGACTGCAGAGCAGCTGTTTCTATAGATAAGACACAATGCGTCCTCTATTACTACATCATGCTAATGACTGGTCCTATTGACCACCTGAGAGACAGTGCAGGCTTACCTATTACTCAGAAACACCATTATGGAGGATGAGCTAGACAGGTGGAGCCCAAGAAATGACTGGGCTGAGTTGAGAATGCAGATTCACTGGTGCCACAGACTAACTACACACTGCTTGGAAGTGTCTACCTAATCCATTGTTTCTTCAAATGTGACAGATTTATATTTCAACAACTGTGTTAATATCAAACACACCGAAACCGTAATTTGGGCCAGAATGACATTTTATATGACGCAATGTTACGTCGGTATTTATGTGAATTTTACATCAGTGCAGGTCAACATTAAGTCAACTTTATTTATATAACCCATTATCATAAGCGAAAGCCACAAAATAAAAGAAATAAGAGTACATACAAAATAAATAAAAGAAGATTGAAAGTGCAGTGCAGATGTCATAATCATAATAAACATAAATTCCTTGCTGGCAGGTTTTAATCTTAAGGAAAGATGGTGGGCCAGCTTGAAAAGTAGGCTTTCAGTAAGATATAATACCTCATAATTCTTTGGAGTGACTCTTTCACTACACTTTAAAGTTAAGTTAAGGTAAGCGGTTACTGGTGTCATGACTGCATTTGATTAGTTTTGATTAGCATGTTGCATAAATGACTGTTCTCTTTTTCAGTTTGAGGCAGAGACCGGTTTGGTGTTGAATACTGACCACAATAAAAAGATAATCCATAAAAAGATAATCCACAAATCATCACATTTGAATTTAAGACTACAAAAACATTTCAGGACTACAAAGATCCCACAAAGTCAGCTCGCCATGTCTGAAACCCCACTGTTTGGTAGAAATTACTCGGTTTGAAGTGTTAACTGTGCTTTTCTTACCTGGTTCAGCCTGCTAAATAAAGCAGATTCTGAAAAGTAATTATTCAGAAGGCGTTTTATAGAACTAAATGCAGCTTTCAACTATAGGCTAGACTAGAAGTGTTTTACATTCCTCTGGGATGCTGCAATTACTGTAATTGTCCCTTCTTATTTAAATCACAATGCGCCTTTCATTCACATTTCAACTGTAACTATGCGGCACACTCAGAGAAGATGAATGGTTTGTGTTCAGCCAGGCATGTCTTGGCATTCATAAAATGCCTCTGGTAAATTGAATTGAAATACCTACGTTGGCCAGGCTGACAAGGACGAATTACTGTAACTAAGACTGACTTCATAACGTCATTTTGTGAAAACATCTCTTGAGGTGTTACTTGCGTACATGGGCCTTGGAGAACCAGAGATGTGTGTCTGGAGGCCTTCTTTACTTTTGTGTGGGAAGAACGGGCAGGCAGAGCAACATAAATGTACATTCAGTTGCAAAAGCTTACATGCCTCAGTTATATTACATGTTTTGTTGAAGGGAAAATTAGTACACAGTATTAAAGTATAAATGGTCACACGTTTTTATTTTTTATGTTTTTGTTTTATGTTATATTTTTTATTGTTAAATTCAGCAAAATAGAAATTGTACACTAAAATGTCCCAAAAAAAATCATCAAAACATTTGAGGGTTTGAGGTGTTCAAATATTTGAAAAATATGTTCAATATGTCAGTATACATGTTGTCTTAGAACTGAAATTGCAAACTGACAGAATATTGAGGGTTGTCTCTGTCCTTTGTTTCAGGCATCAGTTTTATGTAAAGCAGCGGTCCATGCCGGAGTCATCTTGGACCAGTTTGGAGGACAAATCACAGTAGAGGAAAATAGAGGTTTAAGGCGCTGCGAGGCTGTCCAAGCTAATGGCATCCTGTCAAAATGGTGAGTTATTCTCTCATGGATCTCTTAAGATCCCATCTGCTCTTACTCAGAAACAACACGGAAGCCCTGGATTCTAGCCTTGCATTGTAGTTACCCTCTGTGGGTTTCCCTTTCCTGTAGTAAATTAAAGTCCAGAGAAAAAGATCGGTTGGTCTGAATATGTGTGAGATATGACCATCATTCAAGATGAGCCCAAACACATAACCACAATCTCTCCTGAACAAAAGTGTGTTGACAAAATTATATATCAGCATGAAAATGAAGATAGATGTGATGACGACAGCCAAAAGTGCATTTCATAAGCCTTGGTCCCGGTCATGCTTCAGCATGTTCCATTCATTTCTACTGTTGAAGATTAATTTGTCTATTTGATCTTTGGTTTTTCTCCAAACCGTTGGTTGTTGCTTCAAGCAAGAGAAAATGTCTGCAGTTATACCTGCATAGGTTAGGGCTTCATGTACAAATTCAGATTCAGTGGTGTAATCTGGTTTTACCATCAGGGTTTTTGTGTCAAGAGGCCCACCAAGCCTGCTTGTTGACAATGACTGAATATTTTTTTCACTACCAGAGTTAAATAAAAATAAAATACATTTATTGCAACTCATTTGCCATTTGCTATTAAACCCATAACTGATGATTTGCCACTGCTCGGATAATGCTAATGCTAGCTTCTTTTTAGACTTTGTAATTTTATGTTGGGGCCAAGCTAACAGCGTCATATAATTGACCATTTTACCGAATTTATTTTAGTCTTTAGCATAAACACTGGCATTTTAAGGGTGTAATGGGCGTTCAGATAGCAAATACCTTTAATGCGTATGTTACAGTGACTGCTTCTCTATAGACTTAAAGCCTTACTCGAGGACCTGTTACCTGTTCTCTAGTGAGTCTCACCTTATTGTGAAAAAGAGTGAAAACGTAGGTGATAAAGGATTTTTAAATGCCATGCTATTCTCAGTTGCTTTAATTAGTATTTGGTCATTGTCCTGTACCACTCGTGTTTGTTTGTTTGTTTGTTTGTTTGTTTGTTTATTTGTTTGTTTGTTTGTTTGTTCTTTTTATTTTGCAATACCACCAGGAGCCAACCCCCCATAAATGTTCATGTACTGGATGTAAAAACCCTTTCCCATATGGCAGCACTACATAGATTCATCAAGGAGTTTGTAATAATCTTTTCAGTCACAGTAGGATCATTAGCAGTTGTATGATTACTCTGTCTGGAAGTGTATGAAACTAATTAGAACACAAACAGGACAGGACAGGTAATAAAATTAAATAGTCGTCTTTGATGCTGACATGATAATACATCATTAATTCTATAGTAATCAGGCCAGCTGTGACATTTTTAATGACATTGCACCGTTATGCCCTCAGGGTACGTGAAGCACTAAGCCTCAATCAGTTACCTCATAAGTGCCCACATCAGTAGCTATTCATCCTAAAATGGGTTTTGTTTCATTCCCCACAAGTTTTCCATTCAAATTTCAGCCAGTTAAAATAATTTATGGTAATTATTTTATGTAATCACGTTTGTGTTATTTACTCTGATTTGATCCAAAAGAGACATTTATTTTTCATTTAAAAGTAGTGCATTTTGTTGTAGGTGTATAATTGTGTAATATATGCTTCATCAGAATATATTTGTTACTTTCAGTAAATGCAAAAATGTCATTTTCACTGTGTGCATTCAGGGTTCACTTAAATCTGAACATGAAAATCACGTAATCTTCGCAGACTGAATAGTCTCCACCATCAAGTGAAAACCACAGTGGTTGCATGTTCCATCCAATGAGTGTATACATCACATTTAGAATTTTTTTTTTTTTTTGTATTATTTATGGCATTTGGCAGACACCCTTATCCAGAGCAACTTACTATCATTAGTTACAAGGACTGTCCCCTGGAAACTGAGGGTTAAGGAAGTGGGGTTTGAATCTGCAACTTTGTGATCATGGGCTTCATAGACAAGTGTTTTACCCACAAGGCTACTACCACACCTATATATATATCAAATCTGATCATAATTTCCAACTCGTCCACAATAGTGAGTTGCTCTTGTTCATACAGCTTGTGAGTTTTTGTTGCAGTGAAGGCTCTTGAGGGGATCTGGAGCTTTCCACTTTACTGTTGCTTTTGTTCGTTTGCTGCTTATTGATTTATCAATAGGTCTGTGACTAGCACTGTCAGGTGGATCCTCTCATAGCAACACACAGCTGAGCTGTGAAAAAATACTGGTGTTAATTTATTGCATTAACATGTTACTAATGTATTAACATTGATATTGCTGATTTAAAATACAAGATTTAAACCATAATTGAAGCAATAAAAAGTCTTAACTTCTGCTTAACCACAACATACAATGAGGTTTTAGTTCTGCATGTGATGTTTACATGATAGTCATCAGTGGCTAAAGGGAACAGCTGAGTTATGCACAGTGATGTTTGAATGGCATTTAAACAAAAGGCATGTGAGCTGTGAAATGTGAAGATGTTTTTTACCTTGGCATCTTTGCAGCACAGGTCTCTCAGTGACCGTTACAGACATCCATTGGAAAGTATTTCTACTCTAAGACGATTAATGATGTAACAGTCTCCAGGGACAGCTTTAGTTTTACTGGTGCATTAGATCAATATGTTTTAATAGACACCTTCTCAGATTCATGTGCCTGAAGCTTTGTGTGGACGTCTGCTTCGGTTTTAAGATTAAAATATTGACCAAGTAGAGTATCACAATGCTTGAAACCAAAACAATACAGTGGCAGACATTAATAACTTGTAATTGTCTGTATGTCTAGTGTTTATTGGACTGAACAAATAAAATTATTCAATGTGGCGATTTAACATCTCTCTCATAGTAAGTAAAACAAATGTAACTAATTTAAATGTGGGACCGCTCAACATGTTGTGTTAGTGTGTAAGTGTATGTACTGTTGCTGTTTTGATGATGGTGGTTCAGTGATTAAAAATGAGTTCATTACCACTGATTTTTTTTTTTATGGTGAGTAAATGTATTTACACACATAAATCGGCTCACAACAGACTGCAACAAAAACAATGATGAAAAAGTAAACCTAGCCATGAAGCCTGTGAAAATGACACGTTCTTAAGTAATGGCTGAGAGAGATGCAATTTCCCTGCCATGCCCCCTCTAATTAGCCCCACACAGCTCTCTCAGGCAGCACAGCTTTGCCTCAGACCTCCATGGAGTCGGGGGAAACGGGGGCTTTTGGGGAGGTAGGAGGGCTTTTGGAACAAAGGCCTGTGCTCGGTTTAGCTGTGATTTGGAAAGGAGTGTGGGGGAACAATAGAAGATCTGCTCCTCTCTGGCCCCAGTGGGTGTTCCCTACACATGACATCCCATTCATTTATCACTGTAATTGTAAGGAGTCACTGAGCTTAAGTCTGACTGATATATCTCTTTCTCTGTTTGTCTCTCTCTCTTTCTGTTTCAGTGACTCTGTGTCTGATTCATTCTTCACATTTGTTACAAATGGTAAGACTTTTACATCTTTTATACATTATATTTCACATTTGTTATGCTATATAAGAATGCCAACTGTCCTTCACACCCTTCAAACATTTCATGAAGAATCAACAAGTAAGAAAGTCCAAACCTACATAAAAATTTCCCACTGATATAGTAAGTTTAGTCTCTACAGGCACTAGTCCAGTAAATGAGAAAGAAGTGTTTACATGCTTGAAAATGTGCTGGGAGGGTTTGGACACAAGTTATTTCCACAGATTGCTGGAAAGCATTCAGCAAATCTATGCTGCTGCAATAAAGGTAACATCCATTAAATTGCACTTAGAGTGTATGTTGGTACATTTCAAAAGCTGTAAGTTATATTTGTTATATTTGAGTATATTTAAGTATTTATTTTTTTGTAAAAAAAGTTTGAAAGAGCGGCATACTTATTTTTTAAAAATCCAAGGGTGGGCCCAAACTTCTGTATAACTTATATACAAGGTTACATGGTTTATTGGTTTCTTGGTCTGTCAGCCCTGCCCCTCTATACTACAATTTATTTAAACGTTGGTATAAAATAGGGAAGTAGTGCAGACATTCAGTGGTAAACAGGCTGAGTGTGTATCCGTTGTGCAGAGTGAAAGCCCTGCTGGTTTAGCAGGTTTGTTTGGGAAGCGTGAGAACCTCTTATCGCCTGATTTGATTAACATCCGCCTCACACAGTCTGGCATAGGAGGCCTTTTTTCAGTGCAGCTCTACCTGCACTGGCAGGCCCCAGGTGACTCACAGATCACTGCGTGTGCCAAGCACAACGACGACAGGCTGAACAGCGGCCTGCTGCTGACAGTCTGCTCCAACGGCTACTTCACACACCTGTTCTTCTGCCCTGCTTGTTTGTGTGCCTTCTTAAGAATGGACCAACTGCCTGTGATTGGAAATCTAGTAGCAGAAGTGGCTGCTAAAGGAATAGCCTGTCAAATAGTGAATAGAAGCCTGTAGCCACAGTTTAGCATGGTGTCATTCGCATATTGTCATTTGGTGGCTGTTTTACTTTTATTGTTAATATCAGATTTTTGACTCAACTGTTCCTTTAAAGCAAAGAGCGTTTGGCGGTGTTTTCCAAAAACTGCATCAATCAATACTGTTGCATTGAAGCAGAAAGGTGGAATGACCAACACACCTCCTGGGTGAAGCAGATAAGTGACGAGCAGTCAATGAGCTTCACTGTGGAATTAGCTTAAATCACCGCAGTGCACTCATGACTCTAAAACATACAGGAATGAAATCAGCCCCACACCCAAAACCTCATTACTGTCAGTCTATCCCAAACCACTTCAATCAGGATCTCTTTCCTTCCCCTCACTAAGCTACTCTTTCTCATGCAACCAAATCGTGATGTTATGTAGAGTCATAAAGTCCTGCGTGCTCAAGTCAGATGCACGATTGTGTGTTAGTCAGATGTGGTTTACACATTGCTCTCCAGTTTCTGCTAGAGCTCTGAGGAAGTAGGTGTTAAAAAACATTAAAAAAGAGAAACATATCAGATTTCTGGCCTTTTTCCTCAGTGTTGATTTGTTTCTAGCACATGTGACTCTGTTTAAATATACAGATGGTGGGTTTTTTAATAGGCCAGCTCTTCCTGTTAAGTCATTGCGCCCTATAAATGAGTTATTGCTCCACATGCATTTTATTATGTCAAACAAACTCTAGGCACAAGCAGAAAACCAACAAGCCCTCTTTTGATGTTTTTATATCCGTTTCTTGAAGCTCACTGCTTTCTTGAAGTTCACTTGGGGGAATGAAAACTGATGCAATATGTCCGTTTTTACATAAGCCACATAACAAGAGAGCACAGGCTATTTGAAGCTGCAACTGCTTACTTGAAACTTACTTGAGTTTTAAGCCTTTTTAAAAAGGCAAAATAATCTCCCACACATTTTTTCTCTCTTTTTTTGTGTTACTTTCTCCCTCTACAGACTGTAACAGACAGACTATTCTTCAGCCACACTCTGTCAATTCCTCATGGGATAAGAATGGTTCAGAGGGCCCTAAAGACACAAACACCGTCTCCCCTACAGGCATGTGGAGTGCTGACCCCAGCAGCAAACCGTGGCTGCAGCTGGACCTGGGAGAAAAGAAGAGGATCACAGGTTAGAGTTACTACATGTATAGACAAGCATCTCCACTTTTGCTGTTCTACAAAAACATAGAATTTCATTTTCTTTTTGGCCAGATCAGAACACACTTTACACTTCTAAGGCTCCTTGCCTAATCAACATCTGTATTCAGTAGGTGGGCATATTAGTGGATCAGTATGAAGTGTTAGATTTCTGCTCTGACAGTCTGGTGGTTCTTGGTCAGTTATCAAACTTTTCCCATGAAGCTTAAAAGGATATGCACTAAATGTCGGAAGGTACTAATTGGTAAATTCAGCTACTTTAAACTGACACTGTGGGCACACAACTTGAAGAACCTCCATGAAAAGTCTTGTTAATCATTGCCAATAAGAATGGGACATACAAGCAGCTGCAGAAGAGACCAAGGTCATCAACCATGGGCTAGCGGGATATAAAGCCTTCCATCACTGGGCCGTAGAACAGTGAATTGTGTTTTCAAGAGTGATGGAGCACCATCCAGTATCTTTGGGAGGAGCAGGATTGGTGGTAGGTTGGGGGTGGGGGGGGCTTGCTTTTAATATTCTTCATTTTGGTGTCAAATGTAGTTGTCAGTGAATAAGCAAGAGTCAATTTAACTTCAATTTTATTTATATAGCACCTTTTACAACCGATGTTGTCTCAAAAAGCAGCTTTATAGAGTCCAGGTCCGAGCCCCAGAGAGCAAACTAAAGGCGACAGAGGTAAAGAAAAACTCCCTGAAGCTGGAGGAAGAAACCTCAGGAGGAACCAAGACTCAAAAGGGGAGCCCATCCTCCTCTGGTCAACCTCGGGAGTGAGAACGAGAGTCTCTATGGAGAAAACAGTAGAAGGCCTTTGTGTACAGACTTAATCACTGCTGAACAGTTGGCTGTCTATGTCTAACAGAGGTGGTACAGTTCAGAGTCAGTAGTGGTAGTTTTTGTTGGAGTCTGTGTGAGGAGTAGTTTGAGAGTCTCTCGTCCACAGCAACAGGAACAACAATCTCCGCCGGAGCTTTTGAGCAGCAGTTGCCCTTGGCTGGGGGAGGAGCATATGGGCAGTCCAAAGCAGTTGAACCAGCCGAGGACACTTGGGCAAGGGACCCCAGCGATGGCAGATGCGGGATGAAGTGGTGACCTGCATTCCCTTTGGAGAAAGTGGTCCAAAAAAGTGTGGGAGATAAATAGAAAACAGAGCTAGTTCTAGGATATATATATATATATAGTTTATAGGATACAAAATTTTACTGCAAAGAGTGCACGTCGAGACTCTGACTATAGCAGCCTAGCTAGAAAGGGCGGAGCCGAGGGGTATAACAGACATGAGAGCACCCTGAGACACTGGCGCCCCCCAGTCCACCATCAACTTGAGTGAATGTGAGAAGTGGTGGGACAACAGCACCAGCATCCCAGTTTACTAGAATTCTCTACAAACTCTTGTGTACACCCATCTGTCGGAAAGAAAAAGAAGGGTCAGTGTAGGTCAGAGTAGGGGATATTACAAGGCGTAGTTCTGCTAACAAAGAGGCTTTCTCGTGACCGGCGATTGAGCATCCAGTGTTATGGCCCCAGAGCACATGAGAAGCCCTCAGCCTCCACCCTCCACCTCCCTACTCCCAGCTGATAGCTGCATCTTTTTACCAGTTCCTGGTATTGCATAAAAAGAATTGAAAGGCCTTCTGTCTTGTTCTCTCGCAAACATACAGGCCTTTTCACAAAGGGACATTTAAATATAGGAGCAGGCCGGACACAGCGTTTATTTTGAGCTTGGTGTGTGTAGTCAGTACGGTCAGGCCAATTTCATGCTGCTTAAGGAGGCACAGTGTGCCTGGAGTCAGAGAATGAGCACTTTGTCTCTTGTACGGAAGCGTTGCTTTTATATGTGATAGTTCTGACTGGAATTGGCTCCTCAGAAAGAGGAAATTGTGTTATCTTAGCAGGGTGGTATAATATGGTTCAGAGAAAGAAAACCAGTCTTCATTTAGAGAAGCTCATCAGCTTCTACATTTCACACCATGCAGCTGCAGTTGGCTCTGTATTGTCAACAGTGTTAAAAAGTAAGAGTGTAAGATGAGTCTTGTTGGACTTCAGCGGCTTTCTTTCTTGCTCGTATGGCATTTTAGATCATCTGTTTTCTTGTCTCAACTACATTCTCAACACATTCTGCCCAGCCATCTTACTTTCATGTTGTTCCACTCCACTGGCACCAGGCTGTCTTTCAGCAGCAGCCAACAGTTCTCAACTGTATGCTTCTCTTCTTGAAGAGCACTTTGATTTCCTATTCAAAACCATGTCAACAGGCAGAATCATTCTCTTTGAGGTTTTTCATCTTTTTGAACTGTCTGATCTAATTAGTAGCTTTTCTGCATAATAGGTGATGATCACTCTCAAGTCAGCAGACTTCAATATGAGTGGTTGCTATACTCTGAATAGACAAGAGTGGCGCCCTAATGTTTTTACGAAGTCTCCACTTCTGACAGGTGAAATCTAAAGTGAAGACTTCAGGTAATGAAAGATCTTTGGCTCAGCCCTCAATTAGGAAGCTTTCTGGTTATATGCAAGCAGTGTGTGCCATGGAAGCTGTCGTAGGCCGTCATAGACGGTCAGTCGAAGTGCCTGACTGGTATAGAAACCAAAGCAAATTTCAGGGTTCTAAAAAGGAATAGGTTTTCTTAAACAGTGCTAACACAGAGCTATACTAATTTATACATGTTTATGAATTGTCAGTATCAGTTGAAAATTGTCAGATTTATTAAACAGCAGAAACTCACAAAGTCTTAAACAAAATAAGTATTATTGTGCATGGGACAAAGTTACTTGGCTTTCTTGCAGTTTTGTTTGTTTCTGTTAACTAGCCATTTTTGGGAGCAATTTTGGAAGCATTATATAGGCCATCAGAAATCTCAAAAATGAATCTTCCTCATTATTTTTATTTATTAGGGACAATGCACATTAGTCAACATAAAGTAAAGATCCAAGTGTTGACCATCTGTCTGATGTTCACAAAACTGTGAAAACTAAATAAACAGTATACAGTATGCACATTGCACATCTGTTGGTTGCAGTATATAAAAAAAAAAGAATGACCTAATGAACTTTTAAGTCTCATATTCTGCCACATTCCAAAACTGGCGTCCTTGTACTCACATCAGTAATGGGAGGGAGGGACACTTAAAAGTGGTGAAATTGGGCAACTGAGCTTGAGACTGTCAAAGTTTTATTTTATTGAACCACTTTCTGTTTTAAAAAGAAGGAAGTCTGGTGAAAAATGTATTACTATTTACAGTGTATTGAATTTATTTGTTTTGGTTTGCAGGGATTTTAACCAAGAATTCAACTTCTGAATACTTTGGGAGAAGATACAAAATTGTGTTCAAGGAGAAGAGTCGCTGGCGGACATACACCCAGTATAACAGCTTGGAAGATAAGGTGAGGACTGAATCATTTGTTTGATTTAGACCAATGAAATTTCTCTACATTGACTAACTCTACTCTGTCTCACTAATGCTCTTCTGGCTGGAGTTATGATGATTGTGGTTTTTCAATCAGATATTTGAAGGAAACATGAACCAGGCTCGCAACACCTTCCGTCCAGCGGTTATAGCACGCTACCTTCGCATTGTCCCTCTGCAGAGGCACCAGGTGATTGGCCTGACAGTGGAACTGGTGGGATGCCCTTATGTCAGAACCACTCCAGGTGTGTTGTGGGTTTTCTGTGAGTGACATCATTGGATTTCATGTGCCACTTTAATAATTCTCAAAAAGCTTCACAAATAACATAATAAAAATGGTTCTTCAAACATGGTCACTTTATTCTGTCTTTCTTCACAGTAGTGAGTGCCTCATCTCAGGTCACACAGGACGTCCTGCCTACTGGACCCAGGCTTCCAGTGGAGGAAACGAACATCACTGAGCCTGTGCCTTCCCAGTCTGATTTAGGTACAAATTCTGTACTGCACATTGTTATTTATAACACAGATGATTCAGGTAATAAAATAAGCTTTTTTATCAAAGCCATTGTAAAACATTCAGTATTCACACACAACTGCACGTATAGCATGAATTTTGTATTAAAGGGCCAGTATTGTGGAAAATGTCCTCACTTTTTTAAAATATGAATGTAAACACTGTTTAAGTTTTAATGGTACAATTTACTCCTCAGTTCATATAGTCCATATATTGGAACTAAACAAGTAAAAAAGGGCCTGTTTTGAGTTCATGTTTGTCATGATGTTACAAACACATATTTATGAATTGGCCTGTTCAGCCTACAGCAGTTAAACCCTGCACATTCAGGCTGAAGTTACAAGAAATTACAATACAGGGCACTCAGAACAGAGATCACTAAAGCACAGTAACAAAAAAGCAAAATGGGGGTAAATAGTGAACACTGTAAAACTAGATTCAAAATGGTATTAAATGGTGCATAAACCCACACGCGTCATAAATGGGGCGGGGGGGGGGGATTAAAATACAAGAACAATGCAAAATATGGGCCCTTTAATTTGGCAAGTAAATACAGAATACTGTTAAACTTTTGCCTGGTGGAAGGTTTGTTTATATTATGTACATTCTGTAATAGGTCATTTCATTTATTATATTAATCACAATAAATGAAATGACGTATTACAGAATGTACATAATATAAAGTCCCAGGGAACTTGGTGTAAAATGTTAATGTTTGTTTGAAATTGTGTGTTTCAAGCAAAGTTTGAATGAAAAAACGTGACAGTAAAACACTGAAAACTGTGTGCATGGCCCCGATATTCTTGATAAGAAGAATTTTGGTCATTTAGTGGATATTTAAAAGTTATTTACAGGACGTATATTTTACATGTGGATTATGTGCCCTAAAGAGAAAGATTAACCTCCCCCAAAAAAGGGTTAAGGGTCCCTGGAAATTTAACAGTTGTAAAATATCTTCTCGTTTTAATCTCCGTCCTACGTGGTTGGATGATGTGTGGTCACTAATGCACTCTCTCCTGCACCTCTCTGCACAGTGAAGCTGGTCATCATCATAGTGCCCACTGTTCTGTCTTTGGTTCTGCTGCTGTTGGGGATCTGCCTCTGTAAGGTGCTTCTCAAGTAAGTTCAGTTATGCCTCATGTCTGATTCTGTTTGCCAAAAAATGAGTTTGACTGCAGGAACACCACAGCTGCTTTCTGTCAGCAGTGACAAACAGGAGCTCAGATATGATTAATGCTAGAAGACTGAGGGCTTATCTGTACTCCCTTTCTGTTGCCTGTAATACATGTTTGGTATAGGCACTGCAGATGGGCCTCGGGCTTTGTGCACCTGTGTGTTTGTGTCTTAAGGACACAAATGATAGAAAACAGACAATGCACCAAGATGGAACCTAATTTTTTGGACTTTAATGAGTGGTCGTTTCATAAAAAATACACATTTTTAAATTAATACCATTTATTATTTGTTCCTGTCATTAAGGTTGTGTGAAGTAAAGCATAGCACTTTCATCAGGGCCAGCGTCAGAGCAGATCTACCGGGCTGGCATCTAACTGACTATGGGGTGGCACTATCGTGAAGCATATTCATATGGGTGCTGGAGTGTGTGTAGGGGGGGCGTGGTGACTCGCTAGGAGGGGCAATGCCTTCGAATGCCCCCCCTTGACGCCGGCACTGACTTTCATGCACAGTACTGCTTAAAAGTCAACAACATTATGGGTCAATTTAAATAACAGTGATTAGGCCTTGTCTTGAACTACCCTTTCCTTTTCGTGTGTGTGTGTGTGTGTGTGTGTGTGTGTGTGTGTGTGTGTGTGTGTGTGTGTGTGTGTGTGTGTG
>JBBPCZ010030324.1:0-13867 GCA_037974445.1 Brycinus macrolepidotus
CAGCAGAGAGTATCTGAATAAAGAGAAACTTCTGCTATCCCAAAACGTCTCCTGGTCTCTAAGAAAAATTCACAACAATTTTAACATTCTATTTTAGAATGCTTGGAAACTCATAGACTGCTGTTGGTTTGCTGTAGTATGTTAATATAAGTATGTAATTAGTTAATTAATTATACAGTTACACAGTAACTCATGAGAGCAATGGGACAGGCCCAGAAAAAAAGGGTCACTTTTTTACATAATTTAAAAACACCAGGCGCTGTCTGCCCTATTGCAAAATTTCATGATGAGTTGACCAATAAAAATGGCCCAAAATGACTTTGAATAATGTATCATCTTACATTAAAAGTTAAGAAAGTGTTTAAAGTGAATTATTTTTGTCGTCTTCAGAACAGATCCAGGACTGTATCGGGCTGTTGCCCAATAGCCCAGTCAAGGCCCTGAATGGCATCGTGATTCCATGGCTCCTAAGGGCAAATGATCTCATAAGTTGTGTTAGATATGTCGGACCATCCAGGGTTTCTCATACGTTGTAAAGTGATAGAATTTACATTTTACCTCTCAAAATACCAAGAAACCAACCAAGAAGTCAGCCTCTGCTGGTAGAAAAAAATAACCAAGCACTTGGTTAAGATACATTAGGAAAATAAGACAGATACATGTGAGAACTTTCAATCATTTCAAGAGATAAAGGGAGAGGAACTGAGAGGAGCTTTCATAAAGCACACATTAGCATGGAGGAACATCTGTATGAACTTTGGTACAGAGGTACAGTGGGTGATACACTTTTATTCCACAATAAATGGCTTCATAAATGAACACAGCGGCATAGAGATAAACATATGTGACTCTGTGAGATATCTAGATCACAGTGCTGATAAATTCAGTCAGTTTTCTGAAACTCATAAAGAAAAGGCTTCAGGTTGGGTCAATGAGTGTTAGCTTGGCCAGAGCACTACATACTTTAGTGTTGTCCTTGGCTGACCTGATTAAACTAGTTATTCTCTTGATAATCATCATTTCATGATGAATGGAGCGCTAGAAATGGTCCACAATAAATTGGAATAAATCTTGTCAAATTAAAGAGGAATTTCATGGATTTTTCTACATTTTTGTACAATTTCTAAAGATTTCAGTCATTGCGATGTATGTCTAAAGGTGCACTGTTGAGAAGTTTGATGTTTGGAACCTTGGCTTGACATGTCTTCAGCACAAATATAACGACTTCATTTATAATGACCAGTGACCCTATATTTGTCTTCTGAGTGTTTATATGTATGCTAGTATTAAAATAGTGGTAAATCTGTAAAATATATATTTTCTTTGGGTACTGTTTTACCTTACAACATCCTGCACTTCTCTACTTCTCCCATGGATTTTTAAAAATATGTTTTAAAAACATTTATCACACTGCTGACATATAAAGAGACCTGTATAGTGGTACTGTTAAATGAAGCAACTTTACTTAATGTTATTTGAAAAATTAGTGAACATTGTACTGTTATTACATTATTATTATTTTTATTATTATTGTTGTTGTTGTTGTTGTTGTTCCTGTTGTTATTTAATGATATAATGTGATGAGATGATAAAAGTAGCAACCAACACATCAAAATATATATTATACTATATAGTATATAGTACATACTATACTCCATACTGTTTCATAGGCACTTTCTTGACACTTGCTGTGCCAGTTAAAAAATCACTTAATGGCAGGGATGTACAGGCAGGACATTGTAAAGCAAAATAACCTTATTTTTCTCAGATTTACCACAATTATATATCAAATTTATACCATTATAACATTATCAGAATTACATATATAAGTTCAGAAGACGTGTAGGTTCACTGGTGGTAAATAAAATGGCTGTGTTTGCGCTGTAGACGCCACATGCCCTGGTTGCTGTCAACACTTCTACAAGTAAGTTTCTCTACAATGAACCATTTCACATCAAACCACTCTGAATGACTTTGTTTCCATCTCAGGGACTGAATTACGAACCGTGCAGTTTGTCAATGTTTTTTTATGTATTGATA
This sequence comes from Brycinus macrolepidotus, assembly GCA_037974445.1. Classification (NCBI taxonomy): domain Eukaryota; kingdom Metazoa; phylum Chordata; class Actinopteri; order Characiformes; family Alestidae; genus Brycinus; species Brycinus macrolepidotus. Next base: position 2,041 of record JBBPCZ010030324.1, read on the forward strand.
GGCTCCTCAATATAGATCAGATGAACAGTCACATTTGCTGTGCATAGTTCTTTCTGTGCATAGTCTTTCTCCTCTACCATGTCAGAGATAAGAGGTGGAGATGCTGTGGCATCTTTAGTGTCACCACAAAGCAGACACTCCCAACACCTCATTAAGAGCAGTTTACTAAGATTTTGTGACCCCTTCCCTGCCCCTCATTTGATCTACTTGAACTCTGCCCGTGTTCTTAGACTCTCCCGCATGACGTCTGATTGAAATGGGAGAGTGGTGCAACTGTGCTTTGTTCAGACACAATATCAGCACGAGAATTGTGAAAGAGATGACTTGGATGAAGCTGAAGCGACTTGACGTTATTACATTATCACACTGTCCACTTGCTTTCATTCTTGCTTTCTCTCTCTTTCTCTCTCTCTTTCTCTCCCTTTCTCTCTTTCTATTTCTCTCTTTCTCTTTTTCTCTCTCTCTCTTTCTGTCTTTCTCCCCTCTCTTTCTTGCTCTTTCTCTCTCTCTTTCTTTCTTTCTCTCTGTCTCTCTCTCTTTATGTCTTTCTCCCCTCTCTCTCTTTCTTGCTCTTTCTCTCTTTTTCTCTCTGTCTCTCTTTCTTTCTCCCCTCTCTCTCTTTCTCGCTATTTCTCTCTGTCTTTCTCTCTCTTTCTGTCTTTCTTTTTCTCTTTGTCTCTTTCTCCCCTCTCTCTCTCTCTCTCTCTCTCTTTGTTGTTCTTTCGCTTTCTGTCTTTCTTTTTCTTTCTCTCTTTCTCTTTCTCTTTCCCTCATCTGTTCCTTTCTCTGTCTCTTTTTCTCTCTTTTTCTCTGTCTCTCTCTCTCTCTCTCTGTCTCTCTGTCACTCTCTCTTTCTCTCTCCCCTCTCTTTCTCTTTCTCTCTCTCTCTCTCTCTCTCTCTCTCTCTACCTCTCTCTTTCTCTCTGTCTACCCCTCTCTCTCCTGTTGTTAAAACGGACCCCCAGAGTCATTTCACGGTTGTGTGTGTAGATCAGGCACAGGATCAGCTCTAGTGTGTTTTATCTCTATTAACACGTAAACTTCCTGTTTCACAGATACTGATGAAAAGGAAGTCAGATGCCACTTCACACAGAAGTGTTTTTAGAGTAAGAAAGCTGATCTAAAAGTACATTTTTTGTGGCAGCCATAAAAAGTCTATCCTGAACCTAACCTGACCTGCCCGCTGGTTTGCTGTCACTGCACGGTGCCCACTCCTATCCTCTTCAGCCTTTACCCCAGTTGCTCACCCAGTGACCGCTGACACATCGTAAACAACGCAGGCCTCTTGTTGTCACACACCCACAGCCAGTAATACAGCCTGTCGCTGTGGCTGAGTCTACCACCACTCCACTTACTGCTGCCGTACACTTTCGAAACACTTCTCAATTTTGTCATACAATATTAATTTATGCAGCCCAGACTTTAACTCAGCACCAACTACAAGAAAGTTTTCTATAATAAATAATATACTGAAAATATCTGTTTATTTATATCCTTTCATTATGAGGAATTATGCCTTTGATTTGTTCCCCACTCTTGAAATTGGAGGGATTCTGAATATTCATTTAATTAAAACCTCTGTCTTGATGTTATACAGCAGTTGTTTTACTGTCTTGTTCTACTAAATGTATTTTGATTCCAACCTTTTGAACAACCATTCCAAACTTTTATATGGTGATTGCCAACCTATGATTGGTGATTCCAAACTTTTGAATGGTAATTTAAAACTTTTAAATGGTCATTTCAAACTTTCAAACTGGTAGCTACAAACATTTAAATGATAATGCCAAAGTTTTTATTGGTGATTGCAAACTTTTAAATGTTGATACCAAACTTTGGAACAGTGATTCCATACTTTTGAATGGTGCTTCCACTCGTCTGAATGGTGCTGTAGAAGCAGAGACTGTAAAACTAGTCTAAGTGCCTTTGCGAATGGCGAACCGTCCGTCCTCGGAGAGTCCTGAGACGCCTCTTGAAGCTTTGCACGCTAATCAAAACTTAAACGTTGTCAGAGGATTACTTTAATGGCCGTTTGGAAGTGCCACATGGCTCTAAAAATAAACAGCTATTTCCCCTTGAACTGCCGAGAGAAAGAAGCGGAGCGGCTGCAGGGGGAGAACCGCAATTTCAGAGCCAATATTAATCCCGTCTTTGAAACAAGATCACACTGATGTCCTCGCCGGGATTCTCTTTTTTCCCCCCCTCATCGTAGCCCCTCTGAACATCCCAGAATGCTTTGTGCCTCTGTAATGAATAATTATGGATGTTAAGTGGGAAACTGCTGGGATGGGGAGATTTCGGAGGAGGAAAGTAGAGCTTGTGGAGAGAGGGCGGTCCTCAGTGGGATCATTAGAGCTTTGCAGAAAAGAGAAACTGAGCCAATGAGTGTCTTTTTTTCGTTCTTTTGCGTAATAGCATAATTGAAATAGTTTTCATGCATTGAGGTTGACTCAACCTGTCAATTTCTTGAGATATGATTTCTATATTTCATGTACATCATAACCTCATAAACCTGTATGAGGACCCCATTTCATCACAACTGGACTATAATATTTGCTTAATATTAGTTAAGAATTCATAGCAGCTCCTGAATAATACATTATAAGATTAATAACTCAATAATTATACACATTTAGTAAAAATGGTTCTATATAGTATCGAAAAAGTTCTTTGACTTCTAACAGTTGGAGAACCCTTTTTGGTGCAGTATTGAGCCTTATTTAAATGGTTCTTTAAAAATCTCTAGAACAGGGTGTTCATCAAAGAGCCTTCAAATAACTCTTTGAGTATTTACACTATAGAACTACAGAACCTTTGAAGAACCGTTTTTAGAGTTTATGAGGTTTAAGGGTTAAAACAAGACACTACAGACAGGCATGCCAAATTTGGACCTGTCCGTCATTTTTCAGATTTGAAATAATGACTTGCATCTACAACACGTCATCTCTTAAACTGTGATCAAAACATATGTCAGAACTCAAAAAGAAATATGTTTGAAACATATTATGTGAATTCCCATCCGCTCACATTTAACTTCATTTTCCAGAAGTGAACTTCAGTGAAAGCACGTCTACGCAGTATTTAGCTCAGCCACGTCTTGTCATACTTTCCCTTTGTACTGATAACTTCATTCACACAAACAGTGCTGAGGTCTCACTGTGTAAAGCAGTTCTGAGGCACCTTCTTAAAACCAGCATTTCTCGACATTCAGAATCAGAAATCTCAGCTTCTAGAACAGCTCCATTTACTTTGTTTTCAATCTTTATATATGTTCAAATAAATAATGTGAGATTTCTGTAATGTTCTCTTTCTGCAGTGTGTCTTCACAATCAAATAAACATATAAAAAAGCTATACTTTAGCTTTTAAAAATGTGAAGATTTATGCATACTTGCTGATAGTCTTATACAGTGTCTACACTGTAAACTGAAAATGCGGTTTTGCCTCACTTTTCCTTAGCATATTGATTTCAGTTTGCAAATGGACGTTAACTGAACTGTTCATTCTTAAGTAAAGTATAGTACATATACTCTAAAGTTCTATAAATTATTTGAGTAAGATATCTGGACTCATGTCTAGCCTTAAATGATGTTTACGTTTACGTTTACGTTTACGGCATTTAGCAGACGCTCTTGTCCAGAGCGACGTACATCAGTGATGTAATCTTTCCATTTGTGAAGACACAACATGAACGCTGGTATGATAAATCACTTATACCTTTATATTACCCTAAATCCCTCTAAGAGGAACTGTAATATTATTATTGATTTTAGGATTATAGAAGCTTGAAGGCCTCCTACTCTTTGCCAGGTGTTTGATGTGATGTGCTAACATCAAGTTTAATGAAAAACACTGGAAGTGGGAGGCTTGGAGTCTCCAGGTAACCAGTATGGCATGGATGTGTGAAAACATCAGTCTCGTAGCAGGTGTAATGAGGTCAGGCTGGAGTTTGGCAGCATCCCCAACACCCAGCTATGCTGTGGCCACTGCAGTGTTGAAGGCATCAAGTACATCTTCCCTTTTCTTATAAACTGTTCACTGCACTGTGTATGAGTTTTCTTGGCATTTCTGTGAAAGCACAAATGAAAGTTTTATTCACTTTGGTCACACGTTAAAGGGACAGTTTAGCAGAAAGTCCCCCCTTAACCCTTAGAAATCAGAGTGTATTAGTAAAATCTGATTTCAACAAATATAAACGGTGTGACTATCCTGAAAGTAAAAAGTAAAACAAATCCTAAAATAAAAGAAATTTGGCGTTTTTGCTCTTTATGTTCGTTTGCGTGTGACACCCTTTTTAAAAACCCAGTTACGGTTATTAATATTACATGTTTTTAAATTATGATAACTTTGGTTCTATGTGACATTGGAACACCAAACAAAGCTCAGCAAGATGTCTGACTCCTTAAGCATCAACACAAACTAGAGGAACTTCCAAATATGGAGTAGTTTTGCCGTATGATGACCATTTGTTGCGCTTCCGGCACAGATCCGCGCTCAGGTTAACCTAACTGAAGTAATGGATGCTCATATCCACCAATTAGCATAGTCCAAACCACATGCCCAAATCATCACACACTTACCTTTAACCCAGTAGTAATGGTAATAGTGTGTCATACAGTGCCAGAAACTACTGAGGGAAGCTCTGTGTGTCTTTGGTAGACAAATGAAATGGTGTTATCTGAGAGTACACTCGTTTATGGCCTCTTTTATCAGGCTATGGGCAGATTAGTTGACAGTACAGCACAGGTGCTTTGTGTTGTGTTGTTGAAGACTTTGATCTCTGTGTAGTTCCACCCTGTGATAGCGATGAGCTCTACAACTCTAGAGCATGCAATAAACAGCGATAATCAGGAAAAACAAATCATTAACCACAGCAGTTTGTAAATAGACATTTTTTTTCTCTTTCTTTTGTAGGTCTTGTCCAATGCACGCCTTTTTCTGGAGAATCTTATAAAGTAAGTGAGCAGTTCACTCAAAAAAAATTGTCCCTTTCAGTACAAACACTGTCATTGTGGTGGTATTTCTTCATTAGTTTGGGAGCATAATAGTACAGCATTACGTTTCAGTTATGTTTTTATTTTATTACATTTTTGGGGGGGATTGGGGAGGTTCTCGATTTGCTGTCCAATTTAGTCATGTTCAGTTCTGACTGTTTGATTTCGGAGCAGTTCATTCTTGGTCAAGAACAGGCCACAGTGGCAGTGGATTGTTGGCAGTGGATGTGCTTGATGTTCCTTTGTCTCTTTTGTCTTCTGTATAGATATGGGATATTAGTGGACCCCATCCAGGTGGTCTCCCTCTTCTTAAAGGACCCGTACAGCTGGCCTGCTCCATGCCTCATAATCGGTAATGTGTACAACACCTTTGACCAAGGGTTTGAAACAGTGTACATACGATGAAAAGAGAAACCAATAATGAACCAATTTTTCACATAACATTTTCATAAAAATGAGTTTATTTAAACTTTTAACTGGTTATTTTATTTAGCGTATGCCTTTATTGAACACAAATTCAACAGTGCAGTGACTGATTTGCAGTACCAGAGTATGCAAGTATCAGATTTTATATATATATATATATATATATATATCTTTATATATATATATATATATACATACAGGGGTTGACCATTTTTTTGTTCTAGTACTTTAATGAGTACCTACATGAATGAATTGGTACTCACCGAAATTAAAAACGGCAAATATTCTCCGAATTTTTTTTTTTGCTTTTTACGTGGCAATATACGATTTTTCATGCATTTTAGTGCTAAATTATTAAGAAAAATATTGTTTACTAATTTTGTAACATAAATATTAACGTAAATTCAGCTGAATTTCCTGTAAAACTGTATAAATGTTTTAGTACTGTCGAGAGAACACAAAGCAACCGTATACGAAAGCGAGTCTTCAGATGGTGAAATACCCCTGTACTCAGAGGCGGGAGGTTTGAAAGTAGCCAATCCGAGAGCATTATTCATTTCTCCTTGCTGCTGATTGGCTGCTGCCCTGTGACGCATCTCTGGCAAATGCAGTCCAGTGTTCCCGCATCATAACAGTTTCCCGCGTGTATCATTTTTTTGAGGGTAATGTATTAAGCTGAGTTTAAAATGAAATTAAAGTGTTTTGGGGGCATAGTTAGAGTTTAGACTATAAAAATAGGCATTTATAGGCATTTTTTTTTTTTTACCACATCACAAATTTGCGGTTTTTCACAATTCGCCGGTGCTCTTGGAACGTAACGCCTGCAAATTTCGGGGGTCGACTGTAACTCTTTTACGCTCTTTCTAGCTTCATGTTTATCAAAAATCAGATGGCCCCCATATAGTACACACTTTTAATTATTTTAGAACGTAATTATTATTTTTCTTTTTAAGGTTTTCCTAATTAGTGGTGCTAATTAGAGATCCAGTATGAAGTTACTCAAATTAGGTTTTGCACCATGAAGACTGAAAACTGCTGTGCATTTTACTGTTTATCCCGCGCATGTGTACTTGTGTACCACTTATGTCAACACCTCTCTCTCTCTCTCTCTCTCGCTCTCTATAAATAAATAAATATATATATATATATATATATATATATATATATATGAAATCTCTGAAAATGAACCAGTTAATAAATTAAATATTGACATTATTAATCCATTTTTAACAAAATTTTAAGATGGCATTTGCTTTTTTCTTTGCTTCATTTACATTCTGTGAAACATAAGGTTCGTTTCCAGTTCTTCATTTAAATCACTGGAAACAAGTTATTAAGAAAGCCAGTTGCCTTAAAGTCCCGGTATCTAGTAAGCTGAACCTTCCAGTTGGCTTTAGGCATACAAATATGCCATCAGATGTACAATTTAATGTTATTAGAACTGCAAATAGCACTCTGCTACATCGGAAAAATTAGTTTCATCAATCCAAATAGAAGAAATAGTTTAACACACATGTTTAATTTAGCTGTTTAATATATTCTGGTCTTCCTGCATTCAATCCTGTGAATCACCATTCGGGTCTACAGTGCAGCATCCTTTCTAATCTTTGCTTTTGGCTTCTGCCGTTTGTGCACTTTCACTCTTCTGCCTGTTTTAGGTGCAAATTCAGATCTATTCACAAGCCTAAACTGGCTGGAAGAGTGAGCTGCAGCTGCCTGATTGAAGGCGGTCCTTTCTGAGCAGTATTCAGCTCGCCTCCTGTACATAACACATCATAATATTATGAAGCGTGTCTGATTTGTGGATTTGCTCTTGCAGTGTCCAATGTGTTTATAATGGCAGCTCTGTACACGGAGCGGAGGCTGGCCGTGGTGAGTGTCACACTCTAATCACTGAGACCAATAGAGACATCTGTGAAACCGTGTGTGAAATCTGTCGACCGAGTGGTTCTTGTTGGAGATGTTATCATATAATCAGTCATAGCGGGACATCCTCCTGCAGGGATAAATCAAACCCTGACGTCTTGTTGCTGGTTTCTCCATTCAGGGAACCGTCTCAGAGGGTACTGGAACATTCCTTCATTGCGTCAATCTTGGTGCCATTTTGTGCTTTCCATCAGCCATCGTTCTCACAGTCCCCTCCATGACCCCAGGTATGATTCCACTGTTACACTGTAGGAGGTGAACACTGTCATTAGTATTAATATTGTCATTAGAAATATGAACTATTTACACTACCGGCCTTTTAAGCACCTTCTGCATTGCTCCATTACTGGCCACATTCTGCGTCCTCTGTTATAATGTGGGACTGTTGTCAAGTTATGTTATTAGTTCATTTTTGCTGTATTATGCTATGCAGTCCTATACTTTTTTGAATTATTTTTGTAGCCAGTTGTTTTAAGGTTGTGAAGCAACACTAATTGTAATAAAAGTGATAATTTAATAAAAATGTACTTTGTTTAGTTATATTTTATGCAAATGGAATTGTGTACTTAATGAATTGTATACTGAATTACTTAATGAAGTGCATAGTGCATTATGTAGTCATTTACATTATGAGTTATATTTACAGTCAGTTTACATTCCAAAACAAGAGGTTCGACTCTATGCTTTGTACTGTTAGCACTGTGCAAAAGTCAGACCCCAAACTTTTGTTTTTTAATTTCCAGTCAAAACAAGAAACAGAAAACATTCATTTAACAGGCAGTTACACAGAAGCCTCCACCATTAAGTGTAATATAATTGTTTTGGTATTTATTGTGTCAGCCCTTTGCCTTTATTCCATTGTTTTTGGGAAATCTGCAGGCATATTTTTCCAATTTCTGCTTTCTGCTCGTAGAAGAATTTTTTGCTTCTTAAATAATCCCAGTTACAAAGTTGTACTCATCAGTCCATAAAATCTTCATCCACATCTCAGATGTCCTTATTCAGTATTCCAGTTCAGATTTTCTTCCTTTTCTCAGGAACAGTTTCTTGAAAAGCTGCACATACTCTAAGACCCACAGCAATGAAAGTGGAAGCCTGAACAGAACTACCTGTAATATTTTTTCAGACCTGAAACAAGATTGGGGCTTGATTTTGGAAACCCCTTTTTCACTTTCCTCTTGTTTAAATGAGTGTATGATCTTCTATCTAATCTGCTCTGAAATCTCTCCTTTAGCAGTTTTAGATGAGAAAGAATAAGAAAGAAATTTGCAAGGCAGCTGAGGTGTGTGTGTGTAGCTGCTTGTGTGAACGTTATTGCCTCTTTGAATTAGAACATGATATCAGTGAGAGCTTTGGAGGTAGCTTTTGTTGGAACTACACAGCTGTAACTGGTCGAGTTTAAGACTAGAAAGATGGAAGAGTTAGACTGGCAGTATGGGGCACAATGTAGAGATTGGACAAAATAAACCTTAATAAGTTTGATCTTAGAATTGGTTTTTCTCTTCAATATAGTATGTTTGGTGGATTTGTTATACTATTGTTACACTAAATAAATAGTCCATAACACTGACAAAAGAATAACTCGTACTTAATAACCATTTTGAGTATAAATTAAATAAAGGAATGAGTGGTCTCTGACTTTTGCAGAGCACTGTAGCTACAATGTTATTTAGTAATGGCACTAATGTGACTGCTCCATTAGATATGTAGTTATGACAGTCAGTAAATGAAGTCTCCCACATATGGGCACTTTAAATGATCCTTTGGTTGGAATGTATTGTATTATGCATGGTTTTCAGAAATAGTTTCTGTGTGTCTGTGTTTGCAGTGGGTGGCGTCTTTGCACTGGGGGTGTACACCATCCTCTTCCTGAAACTCTACTCTTACAAGGACGTCAACAAGTGGTGCAGGGAGATCAGACAGGCCAAAGCCCGCACCATGTCCCGCTCCAACTCCTGTGAGTAGCACCAAGCACCCACAAAAAGAGCTAATAGCAAATAGTAAAATCACTTCTTCAGTGGTACTTTCAGTTAAGTCTGAACAATACTTCCAAATGTGTACCTGAAAGCTCTGTGCAGATATTTGGGGCGTGCAACCCTTCAGCATTTCAAGGGTCTTCTTTCGAATGAAGGCCAGGTTGCGTATAAATACTGATGATTTTCTTTTCCAGATTACTGTTAAAGCCATGTTTAAACTATTTTGGCCCAAAGGTGGATCGAACACCTGAAAGGTTTTAGTGCTGACATTGCACCCAGGAGGAAAATGGATTACGGGCATTATCCCAAGGGTATGACTTTTTTCGGTGTTAGCAGTTTTGACACAGAAAAAAGAGATCTGGACAGATTCTAAACATGCATGTGCATTAAAAGAAGCCAGGTGTGCCCAAACTTTTGATGCACAGTGTATATTTTCTTATATTAAACCATATCGCAATAGCAGCCATACAGTGATTACCCCAGATGAGCCGAGTCACACTGAGTCACACAGTATAAGCAGTTATACTGTGAAATAGTTTACACATCAAGCTCAGTGAATGCAAGTAAATGATGGTCTGCTGTAAAATGGACACACACACACATACGTTCATACACACTCACAAACGCATCATATCAAATGCACAGACTTGCTTCAGCTAAAGTGTGCTACCTGCCCTTCCTGGGGAGAAGTCAACTTGTGTATCCCTCCCAGTCTCTCCTGAGGAATCATGGGAAGGTTCTAACCAAAGAACAGAGACTAATCCCAAGAAACGCGGCCCCTGGATTCTCTTTTATCTGCGCCTGCGTGGGTTCGGCCACTTCATTTGTTTCACTGTACTCGCTCAGAGGCTCTGGAAGGGTGATTAAATATTCATATTTTCACTGGCCTTGGCCGCAAAAGAGTCTCTTCATTACTCTGCATGAGACCCTTCTGGCGCAAGACATCGCTTCTGAGTACTCAATCGCTTCTTTTATTGCTTCATTTGATTATTCTCGCTATTCAGTCCCCTGGCAAGACGGCACAACATGACAGATGGTCGTGGTCGCAATTTAACTCCCTGGCAGTTTAACTCCTGAAATCACATTACTGCCACTACATGACCCGAGAGCATGGAAAACATGTCATTTGCCAGGACCCAAAAAAACAATTCTTTGTGTGTTAAAAATGATGGTTTTTAATTCTTCTGTACCCAGAAACGCTGTGAATTTGAGAAATAAGTGGAGAATATCAAGACAGTGGGGCTGTGGGATTGGGGGGGGCCTAGCTAGTGGGTCGAACTGAATATGACCAAATTAGTAAGTTGGAAAGAAAAAATACCCCCAAAAAAGAAAGTTCAGTGATCTTTCAGTACTACAGCATGTTAAACATTTCAACGCTCTTTCATTCATTGCAATAATGAGGACTGTCCTGCCAGTAGGAAATCACTCTGACTTTTTTATTTATTGAAACACTGTTTACAGGTCCTCATACAACGCTGTTAATAATCATTAAAAACATCACATTTACACAGTTTTTCGCATTCTCAGATGTAGTAAAGACATATTTGGAGTCCACCTTTTGCTTCTTACGTTTAGAACTGGAGCTATGAGACTAATGTTATTAGTCATCCAAATCTTTTCTGTAGATACATCCCCAAAACTTCTCTCAAATCACATCCTGCTCTTCATTAAGGTGCAGACTTGTCGTTGTGGTTTACAACACAGTAAACTAACTGGTTCTACATCATCACTCCTACTTCCAAGGAGCATGTTGCCTAAAAGGCTGCCTGTGGCACTCGGCTACACACTGATGTTTTTGCTCATATTTAAGTCATATTGTTCCTTAATGTAATGTACCCTAAAGTACTGTAACCCATCCACATGTCTACTCCACCTTAATGAAGAGCTGGATGGAGTTTGAGAGAAGTTTTAAGGGTGTATTTACAGAAGCAATTTGGGTGACTATAGACTTCTAGTGTTTGTGACCAGTGTTACAGTGTGTGACCTGGTGCCTTGGCTTTGTTTATTCTAGGAGGCTTTAATTGTTTCAGTATTTAAACACTCCCTCCAGAGTAAGCTGAATGAACAAACACACACACGCACACACACACACACACACACACGCCTGCGTGCACACACTGCATACACATTCCACTTTCCCTATGTGCTGTCACACTGGAGATGAATCTAACCTCCAGTCCTTTATAATACTGCCATCTGCTGGAGAGATCACTACTTCATTTCACACACACTGTGTGTGTGAAATGAAGTAGTGATCTGATCAGCAATTTCATTTGATTCAGATTCTTTTTGATAATAAGATAAGATAAGATAAACCTTTATTAGTCCCACAAGTGGGAAATTTACGTTGTTACGGCAGAAAGTGGACAGTACAGAGGTAAGAGCAGCAAAAAACAACAGAATAAAGCCATACACAACAGTATAGTATAAAAAGCACACTGTACAAATAATACAAAAATATAAATATAGACATTTGTGTGTAGCTATATATATTTTTTTTTAATCG
>JBBPCZ010030335.1:0-13866 GCA_037974445.1 Brycinus macrolepidotus
TCCACCGTTCTCCATGTAGATATTAAGTGACTTATTAAAGGGCCAAAGCGAAGTTTGCATTGTTTGAGAGTAATATTCGTAAACAATAAGTCCTGCAAAACATAAGGGGGGACAATTGCCTGTTCTATTATCTTCCATGAGGTGTTAATATCTGAATTGAGCCAAACGGAGGTTGGTCGCAAAGTGAACGATTGGGCATAAAATTTTTAGTTAGGAAAAGAAAGGCCACCGTCTGATTTATTTCGCTGAATGATAGATAACTTAATTCGCGGGCGTTTATCATTCCATATGTATTTAATTAACATGGAGTTGAGCTGTTTTCAAAAATGAAATAGAGTGGATAAGGGTATCATAGCACTATAGAAATTGATGCGTGGTAAAATATTCATTTTAACTGCGGATATCCGTGCATGTAAAGAATTGGGTAATTTAGACCAAATAGTCAAATCACTGTTGATTTCTGAAAAAAAGTTTTCTAAAGTTTTTTGTTGTAATATCTTGAAGGGAGGGATAGATATCTATGCCGAGATATTTCAAAGAGTTCGTAACAGGTGTAGAGTTAGGAAGAGGAAAGGTGTTTGAGTCAAAATTTAGAGGAAGAAAGCATGACTTGTTCCAATTAATTTTGTATCCAGAGAGGTAGCTAAAATTATCGAATACAGTCAAAATGTGGGGGATCGACTGATTAGGATTATTTATAAAAAGTAGGATATCATCTGCGTACAGGGAAATGTGATGACTAGTATTCTTGATAGTAATAGGCGAAATTAGTTCAGATTGTCTAATAGCTTGAGCGAGGGGTTCCAGTGATAAGGCGAACAATAAAGGAGAGAGGGGCAGCCCTGACGTGTGCCCCGACCTAAAGGAAATGAATGTGAGCAAACTTGTCCCGTCAGAACCATTGCTTTGGGGTTTGAATATAATACTTTAACCATGTTGATAAAAACAGGGCCGATTCCTATGTATTCTAATACTGACCACAAATAATTAAGTTCAAGTCGATCGAAGGCTTTCATGGCATCAAGAGAAAACACTCCGCAGGGTGTGTCTGACTGGTCGGCAGCATGAATTACATGTAATAATCGCCGGAGATTATCGAAGGCTGACCGAGACCTGATAAAACCCGCTTGATCTAGATGTACCAATTTAGTCATAAAGGATTCTAGTCGTTTTGCCAAGACTTTAGCATACAGTTTAATGTCAGAACCAATTAAAGAGACAGGACGATAGCTGGAACAAGACGTTGGATCCTTATCTTTTTTGAGGAGAAGGGAAACAACAGCTGTGTTAACATCTTGCCTAAAGTGGCCTATTCTAACTGAGAAATTTATCATTTCCAATATTAATGGACCCAACTCGGTCCAGAAAGTAGAGTAGAATTCTATTGGAATATCGTCCAGGCCTGGTGATTTTGCTTTTCTTGAGCACTTTAGGGCCTTTTCCAATTCGTGAAGAGTTATGGGTTCTGCCTGACGAGCCGCTTCGGAATCCGATAAACATGGTAAATTAAGAGTAGATAAAAAAGAGGTAATTGTGGACGAGTTGCATGTGGATTCAGATGTATATAAGACTGAAAAAAAAGAGCGAAATGTGTCGTTAATATTTTTCGGATCAGTTAGCAACAATCCAGTTGGTGACTTTATGGCAGATAAATTTCCAAATTTCTGATTACGCCGCAACTGTAAGGCTAAGAGATGACTAGGTCTACTGCCGTTAAAGTAATAGTTTTGCCTTGTTCTTTGAATGAGAAATTCTGCTTTGACTCTCAGTAATTGGTTTAGTTCTGCTTTAACAATATTGATTCTATTAGCTATTTGTGTAGAGAAAGAGGTCTGATTTAACCTTTCAAATGAAGCAAGCTGGGTTTCAAGCTCAGATATTTTCCTGAGGCGTCGTTTTTGCATGTGTGATGCATATGAGATTGAGAAATTACGAATAAATCCTTTAACTGCATCCCAGAGTATACGAGGGTCACTAACTGACCCTTTGTTGATTTTGATAATTCTGAAAATTTTGTCCTAAATTCATTGCAAAAGTCTTCATTGCTCAACAGGGAAGTATTAAATCTCCAACGTGGAGCTCTTATTGGTCGAGTAGTAAGACATAGTCCCACTAGGTTACCATTGTGATCTGATAGGGACATTGGCAGTATGTCTGAACTATGTAGTGCTGAGGAGAGGGTATTAGATATAAATAGGAAGTCAATAGGAGAATAGGTTTTATGTCTTGATGAGAAATGAGTATATGTTTTAACGGAAGGATTAAGTAACCGCCAAGAATCAATCAATGACAAAGTAGAAGTGCAATGTCTAAGCCTGTCGGAGGCTAATGTCTGACAATGACTTTCACTCTCTCCTGATCTATCTAAGTTATGCGACATAACTGCATTCATATCTGATTCTATCACCATCTCAAAATTTGTCATATTAAGAAGATACTTTGTCAATACAGAAAAAAATTCCGGATCATACGTGGAAGGGGCATAAACTGATACAAAAACCAGTTTCCTATTTTCAATCAGTGTCTCAACATGTGTTAATCTACCAGTAGCGTCTCTACCTCTATCTAGTATGTCGATTTTTAAATTTCTCCGTATTAAAATCATAACCCCTTTGGTTTTATCAGTAGCACTAGAAAAGGATACAACCTTATAATATTTGTTGTTGCATCTATGCACATCTTCTCCTCTTAAATGAGTTTCCTGGATTAAAGCCAAATCAATTTTTTTCGTTCTTAGTATTTGTAGGAAGCTGGCACGTTTATGTGGGCCATTTAAACCGTTCACGTTCCAGCTTAGGATATTTAAGTTAGTCATGACTGTCAAAAATTTGAAAAGAGAAATATAAATGAGCCAGCGTATAGTGGGATAGAGAAAAAATAAAGGAGAGTAAAATGAAACAAAGAGCAATGACATTTCCCAGATGTTTACCTAAGTACCACCCACCACCCTCCCACATACCCCGTAACATAAATTCACGGAAAACGAATTCCCAAAAAACAACATTCCCGCTGCAGATGGGGCTTGGAGTGAGCCCAGATCTGCTCCCATATTCCCCTCTAACAATCCGTGACATCAGCAATGGCTCGCACGCTAGACGGGCACAGACATTAGTCCGATATATTAATGAAATACTGGGTCGATACTCTCTATAACAGTAACAGTTGTTAATATTCATAAAACGTAAGATAGATTTAGCAGATTAAAAAAAAAAAAAAAAACAATTCTTAATCTTTGTAGAAAAGTAAATCTCTGAATCCTTTCCTCTGAACAGAAAAATTGTACAATTCACTCCCAAAACGTCAGCAGTAAATACACAAATAGTGGGTAAAAGAGAGTGCCTTTACCCCTTAGCCAAGAATATGAAAACCAGCAATTCAAGCGGAAATACAGAATATAGCATTAACAGCTAACAAGATATTGCGCTGGAGCGTTGTACCGTTATAACCGATATTAGCTCCAAAGGGAGCTGAAATTTGGATGCGGTTACCATTTCAAGGGAGCCAGATGCAAGTGTTAGTCCATACCAACAGAATGGAGTCGGGGTAAGGAGTCGCAAAGTTGGTGAGCTTCAGCCGGGTCTTGTAGAAGTTTAGTCTCCCCGTTAAACATGACTTTGAGAGTTGCTGGGTAGAGCAGAAAAGATTGGCATCCTTTTTCTTTTAGTTCTCTTCTCATGGTAATGAAGGCGCTTCGTTTCTTTGCAGTAGATGGAGAGTGGTCGGGAAAAAAGTTAAGTACCGCTCCGTTATCCATCCATATAGGGCCGTGGGTTCTCGCCTTGCGGAGGATGAAATCTCTGTCGGCGTATCTGAGGAGTTTGAAAATGAGGACCCTTGGCTTTTTGCTGTTAGTTGCGGCGTTTGCATAAATGCGATGGGCTCGTTCAATTTCAATCTCTTTGCCTGCCAATGCAGGAAACCAGGCAACCAGCGATTTCTTGAGAAAACACAAAGCATTATCTTTCTCTGTGCCCTCCGGTAAGCCAACCAGCCTGATGTTGCTACGCCTACTACGGTCTTGAAGTTCAGTAACCTGTTGTTCTAACTTTTCTAAACGGTTAGTGTGGGTATTCAGTGTTTTTCTTTGCTCCCTTTGCTCTCCGGTTAGAAAGTCCATTTTCAAGCACATGGTATTCATGTAAGAAGAGAACTCACTTCTCAGTGCAGACAATTCAGTTCGCAAAACATCTTCCAGCCTTGCTAACGAGTCCGCCATGTTTTGGTTAGCAGAGATAGCGTGGTTGGGCTGTGACTTGGGCTTCTTCTTTTGAGGAGAAGAAACAGAAGAAAGAAGTAGTTGTTTACAAACTGTCGCCATTTACTGAGTGAAAGAAATGATAACGCCGTGGCAAACGTCGAAATAAACAGAAAATTAACAATAAAATGAGGGCTAAATGTCGGGAGCTCCGTCAGTGTGCGAGCGATTCCATGGGTGGGTCACGTGATCTCAACATCTTGAATCTTGATCTCTGTAGAGGCTGCTGTTGGTTTCACAGTCCTTCAGTAATGATTTATCGTGTTCTGTTCATGCTGTAGTAGATAAAAAGTGCTGCTACGTAAACTAGTGATTGTGTTGTTAGCTTGCTGTAGCAGTTATGTAATGGTACTTAACATTTTAAACATTTAAGTGTAAAGTATAAAGTGTCTGTTAACAAATCACAGCACAGCAAACAGTGTGAACAGCACGGAATTGTTCCCTCCATTTAACCCCTTCACCAACTGAAGCAGTGGGCAGCCAGCGCCCGGGGAGCAGTGTGTGGGGACGGTTCCTTACTCAAGGGTACTTTAGTGGTGCCACTAGCAGTCCATTTAAATGTCTTCAGCAGTTGCTGGACAGTTCTTTACACTGTTTCAGTGCTGTAGTTGAGAACAGGCTCTCTAATGTGGTGTTGAGTATTTGAGCTACAGAAAGGTGTTTTTAGCTGTTAGTTAATTATAGGTCGGCTCTCACATCCAACATTATGACCAGTCGTCACCAGGACCGGCTCTTCTATATTGTAGCGAGCGGCACAGAGGACTCGGGACCCCATGGACCATATTTGGGAGGGGTCATTTGCATGTTCGCGTTTGTCTGTGTGTTTGTTAGGTTTTAGGGGAAATGTTTATGTTTGAGTGTTTGGAAGCCAAGTAGGGGGCATTATGTGTGTGGTTTGTGTTGTTTTATCTTATGTGTAAAGTTTTTAAGCTAATGTTGTTAATCACCCTGGGGTAGATGACTAACCGGCAGAGTTAGGATGGGTGTGTGAGGGTGTGCCTTGGCACGGAACTGCACAGCCCCGGCCCCCAGCAGAGAACAGCAACGGCTGGCGGGAAATGCCCAGCGCGCGACGCCGTGAAGGCAGCGTCGTCCACTACCCACCAAGCCCCTCCAAGACCACAGCAACCGCGAGTGGGCCGTCTGGGAAACGTCGAGGGCCTCTACGTAGAGTGTATCATCGAAGGGGTGCGCTGCTGAGGGTTGGTCGACACCGGCTCCACCATCACGATCGTAAGGTCAGGCGTACTACCCCACCCGCAGCAGCAGACTCCACCTGGCTGAGAAAGGACCGACGTGCGACTCGCCACGGTGACCGGCGCCCACGCGAGGATGCGGAGACCAACGCGGTGGTCAACGGAATCCACACAGTAACCAGGCCGTCCCCCGAGACGTGACAGGCGGTCCAAGAGCTGCTGCAGCGAGATGGGCCCAGACTCGCAGAGGGTCAACGGGCCCAGCTGGAATTATTGTTGATGCATAATGTAGATTTATTTGCGGCAAAGGACGAGGAGTGCACGCGCACTTTGTTGGTGCAGCATCACATAGACACGGGGGATGCTAGCCCGGTGCACTTGCGGCCACACCGCTTGTCGTTGGCTAAGCAACAGGGGGCGGAATAATTGAACCGTCGGATAGTCCCTGGGCAGCGCCTGCTGTTCTGGTCAAAAAGAAGGACAATAGCTGGCGAATCTGTGTAGATTATCGGCGTCTGAACGCTGTGACGAGAAAGGACTCGTATCCACTTCCCCGCGTCGACGACGCACTGGATTATATTGCCGGGTCGCGTTGGTTCTCCTCCTTGGATCTGCGTAGTGGGTATTGGCAGGTAGAGTTAGCTGAGGATGCCAAACCAAAAACTGCATTTACTATCGGGAAAGGGTTATGGAATTTCCGAGTTATGCCATTCGATCTTTGTAATAGTCCAGCCACCTTTGAACGGCTCATGGAACGCGTGCTGAGCCGGGTACCGCAGACAAAATGTGTAGTGTATTTGGACGATTTGTTAGTATACACGTCAACATCCGAGGGAGCGGTTCAAAACCTAGAGGAAGTGTTTGGAGCCATTCGAGCGGCAGGGCTGTGGCTAAATCAAAAAAAGTGTGCGCTGTTTCAGAGGCCGGTCACCTTTTTGGGGCAAGTAGTTAGCGGGGAGGGCATAGCCACCGATCCAGCAAAGACTGAGGCGGTGCAGGACTGGCCAGCTCCGCGTAACGTTAAGGAGGTGCGGAGTTTCTTGGGGTTAGCCTGGTACTACCGGCGTTTTGTGCGGGACTTCGCGACGGTAGCACGGCCGTTACATCGGCTGACCGAAAAAGGGGGGGTTTTCCGGTGGTCCGCCGAGTGTGAGGCCGCGTTCGAGCAGCTGCAAGGGGCGTTGGGGAAGGCGCCGGTGCTTATGAGCCTGGACCCAACGAAGCCGTTTATTGTAGACACGGATGTGAGCGATGTTGGCATTAGCGCTGTGTTATCGCAGGCTACGGAGATAGGGGAATGTGTAGTGGCATACTACAGTTGAGCGCTGAGCCGGCCTGAGCGAAACTACTGTGTGACATGGCGGGAGCTATTAGCTGTAGTCCTGAGTCTCCAACATTTCCGCCCGTACTTATGTGGACAAAAATTCCGTCTCCGCACTGACCATGCGTCCCTGATGTGGCTGTTGAGTTTTCGGAACCCGGAGGGGCAGCTCGCTCAGTGGTTAGAGTCGTTGCGAGAGTACGATTTTGACGTGCAGCATCAGCTGGGTCGACAGCACTGTAACGCCGATGCGCTGTCGCGTCGGCCTTGTATGGCGGAAGAGTGTTGTTTTTGTCGACGCGCGGAGGATAGAGAGCAGGGGGCAGTGCAGATTGCGGCCGTCACGAGGGACGTGTTGCCGGGGGTGGACTTGTCACGTTTGCAGAGGGAGCAGGAGCACGACCCCACTCTAAGCCAAGTTCAGCGGTGGGCGGAACAGTCGCGCTGCCCTGAATGGGACGAGATATCCCAAGCATACCGCTCACAATGGGGGACGCTCGAGCTGCGACAAGGGCTGTGTTACCGCCGATGGCAACACCCCGACGGACAACGTGAGTTGTGGCAAGTGTTGGTGCCCTGCACTACAAGGGGACATCCTAAAGGCGGTGCATGGCGCGGTGGGGGTCGGTCACTTTGGGGTAGCGAAAACGCTGTTGAGGCTCCAGAGTCGGTTTTATTGGCCGGGGTGCAGGCGGGACGTTGAACTGTTTGTGCATTGCTGTGATGCCTGCACCGCGAAAAAGGGGCCGAGTGGTCAATCGCGGGCTCCAATGCAGCCCTATGTGGTGGGGGCACCCATGGAGTGAGTCGGGGTGGACATTTTAGGGCTGTTTCCGCAGACAGACTTGGGGAATCATAACGTCCTGGTCGCGATGGACTATTTTACAAAGTGGCCAGAAGCGTATGCCATGGTGGACCAGAGTGCGACCACGGTGGCAGACAAGCTGGTCGAGGAGTTCTTTTGCCGGTTTGGGGTTCCGAAAGAGCTGCATAGCGATCAGGGGCGGAATTTCGAGGCACAAGTATTCGGGGACATGTGTCGCCGACTGGGGATCCACAAGACCCGCACCACGCCTTTGCACCCGCAGAGTGATGGGCTGGTGGAGCGGTTCAACCGCACGCTCGTGACCCAGCTGGCGATCTTGGTGGCAGAACACCAATGGGACTGGGACCGGCAGTTACCTCTGGTCCTGTGGTCGTATCGCACAGCAGTGCAAGACAGCACGCAGAGCACACCGGCAGCATTGATGTTTGGACGCGAGCTGCGTGCGCCGGTGGAGCTGGCGTTCGGACCTCCCCCAGAGCCCGAGATCGCGGGTCCCCCAGGTCCGGATTACCTCCACCGACTGCGAGCTGGTGCACGAGCTAGCAAGAGAGCCCCAGGGTGCGGCCATGACGCATCAGAAGCGAGCCTATGACGTGCACGGCCGGGGGCAGGATTTTGCGCCCCGGGACCTGGTCTGGGTTTACTGCCCCACCCGGAAAAAGGGGCAGAATCCGAAACTGGACAGTCACCGGAAAGGGCCGGGAGAAGTACTGGAGCGATTGGGCGAAGTGGAGTATCATGTGCGCTTGAGAGGGCGCCGCAAGGCAGTGGTGCTGCACCAAGACCGGTTAGCAGCTTACCGGCCCCAGGTAGTCACGAATGAGGGTGACGTGTCAGGATTACCGAGCGAGGAACAGGACTTTGGACAAAGGGGAACGAGTGGTGAGGGCACTGTTATGGCCCAGGAGGAAACACCACGACCTCCCCGAAGACGTCAGTTGCCGCCTCGCTTAAGAGACTTTGTTGTGGACTCTCGGGTTGGCCGAGGACGGCGAACCCCATCGGAGAGGGCTATGTAGCGAGCAGCACAGAGGACTCGGGACCCCATGGACCATATTTGGGAGGGGTCATTTGCATGTTTGTGTTTGTCTGTGTGTTTGTTAGGTTTTAGGGGAAATGTTTATGTATGAGTGTTTGGGAGCCAAGTTGGGGGCATTATGTGTGTAGTTTGTGTTGTTTTATGTTATGTATAAAGTTTTTAAGCCACTGTTGTTAATCACCCTGGGGTAGATGACTAACTGGCAGAGTTAGGATGGGTGTGTGAGGGTGTGCTTGGGGTGGCTGGGGGGAGTAGTTACAGTGGGTGTCACATGTGTGAGCCTCTACGCTCTGCTCCAAAAAGTCTTTCTAAAGGCTGGTGTTGAGCCGAAATAAAGGCTTTGCTTACTTCAAGCAGTGGTTGTGTCCATCTCTCTCTCATGCTTGCCACAATATAGGAAAACTAGACAATCACCAAAAGTGGCACTTTGGAGAACAGCAACAAAATGTATCACATCATCCCCCCCCAATGAGCGATTTGATTGCATATTACATCATCTGCAAAAGTCATCAAAAAGTATTAAAAACTGTTAGGAAAGTGAAAAAACAGCACCACTGGTTTGATGCTAACATAACGAGCTCCATGAAGCACTTGCAAAAATGTAGCATTGTGCTAGTAGAGGAATGCATAAATGAATGAATTATGAAGAAGAGAAATAAGATTTGCTCTTGTCAACAAGTGCTTTGCACATGAAGTCACATCACTGCATTGCTATGGTGTGAACTGCAAATGGAGGGCAGGAAGTGATTTTCTACATAGAAAGCGCTATCACACGCTCTCAACATGATTCTGGTCTGCTTCATTTACATTTGATCAAAGCAAAAAAGCGTGAAAGCACGTGGAACTTTTATCAAGTACCAAAAGTGGTTGTTCCTGAGGGAGGATGCAGGAAATTGACTGACAAACCCAGGAAAAAATGGCTTGTGAATCTTCGTCTGTGTTCGGGAGGAATGGACTCAGAAAATGTTTCTGTCCTCCTTTTCACCAGGACTGGTTCTCCCTGCACCTCCTTCTCCACAAGGACGTGTTCTTATTTCCACTTACAAAATCAGCAAAGCACGTCTTTTGACCAGGTGTGTTTAACATTTGCATACATGTGTATTTATTTGACTCTGGAAATAAGTGTGGACTGCAGAGCATCAGGCTGAACACGACGAAACTAACACTGACGACATCTGACAAGAATACACTCAATCGGCCGTCTAATGTCCAATATTCAGTAAAAAGGAGCCTGGGAAACTGCACACACAGTGGGTTCTCATGGTCATTGTGGTTTCTTTGTGCTGCAGATCAGCAGGGGGTTTAACCAGTAAAAGGGGAAGGAAGTGCTACATGTATGCTCTGCTCGTCTCTTCAGTAAAGAACAGGCTAAACTACATTTCTGCATGTTCACATCAATCAGAAATAAAGGATAGTAAGTGTTTTAAAAACAGATTTAACAATCGCTTTACAGAAAGAACCTGTTGATCTATCTTACAGTAGTCCAGTGTTAACACTTTCATTTTCCGTCTGTTCAGACAGGCAGCTCCAGTCATGTCTTCCCCAGGGAAGGAGGACGCAGATGCAGGAGTAACAGAAACACGGGGGTTTAATGACAATTCAGAGAAATAACAGACTAGGAGCAACTCAAAGTAGAAACAGTCTTTAACTGAAGAGCTCAGAGCCGTCCTCCTTAGCCCAGCTTAAGACGAGGGCCAATCCCATCCGAGGGTGCAAAGACATTGCTCCTCCACCGAGTCAGTCCCGATGAGTCCTGACTGCTTTCCGGGGAGTCACTAGGACCGCAGGGATGAAGAAGCTCCGCTACGTGCAGTAGCCACACCAAAAACAGAGGGGACTTAGTAATACTTCAGAGATATAACAGGTTGGGGTCTTAAACTAAGGTGCTCAGTGCCACTCTCCTTCGTGCAGCTTCAACGAGGGCCAATCTAATCCGAGAGTGTGAAGACGTTGCTACTCTACTGAGTCGGGCCCGATGAGTCTTGACTCCTCACCAGGAACACGGGGATACACAAGGGACACAGGGAATGCAGCCGCTCCGCAGCGTGCAGGGACCTCAGGGGATCTTTCCAAAGCCGGTGAGGCTTTGCTCCTCTGCAGGAGCCTCGCTGGTAACTTCTAAAATCACAAGGGAGAGACAGGGAGAACAAGATCTCAGCTTACTGTGGAAGAACTTAGTGCTGGAGCCTCTTACTAGGCTCACAGTATGACGAGCTGCAGTGATCCAGACTACGTGGCACTGCGGAGAGCCTCCTGGAGCGGGAGAGGCGAGAGCCAGCACGCGCGTAGGAGAGATAATGCAATCTAGCTTTCTTCCAGAACACGAAGGTGGACTCTGAGGGTTCCCTGGTGGGGTGGTGGAGCCTGGCGGTTTAGGATCGTTCATGAGGGTCCATGGTGCATCATGATGGAGACAGCACGCTAGAGTGCTAGGCCGGCCATCCTTTTATACAGAAGACACACACAGGGGAAGAGACACGAGAACCAATAGGAAGACAGACAAACAATAAACACTAAACGAGACTTCAACTTAATGATAACAAGACACAGGTGACACAAATAGCAGCCACGGCCAAACATAAACAAAACAGACACGTGGAACAAGGGGAAGTGATAGGCACGCTCTAATCTGATTTTTTAGCATATATGATTGGAGCAGGAAAAGTTTAATCCACTTTAAATCAGATTATTTTCCCTGTTTTATTTAAGCCATATTTTAGGTGGTTATAAATTTGATTCAAATTCTGATTTCTTTCACATTTTAAATAATTTTGGGTTTGTATTATTTGGATTTTAGATAACATATTTTTACTTTGTATCGTGTAATACACATTAAGGTCTGAGCTAAACATTGAGGTTTGTCCCTCTCCACTCAGTGTGTGTCATTACTTTGGGAAACACTGTGTACATACAAGCAAATGCAACTACAGTCTGACTACACAAATCAGATTTGGTGACTTTGTTTAAGGAGGGGCAATCAAGTCTAAAAATTAAAATTTAACAAACAAATCCGATTTCCTGTGCAGTGTGAACAAAGCTTTAGTCTAATTCAAACACCAGGTCAGCAACAGATAAAGTGCAAGTTGAATATGGACTATAGCTGCTATGACACTATTCCAGACTCTCACATTAAAGGAGCATGTAAAACACTATTTTCATATGTGAAACACACGTTGAGAATATTTTACTTACACTGTTATTCGGGCTGGAGCATGAACTTCACTCACACTTTAATCAGTAAACAGTAAATCAGTATTATCGCAATCGGAATGTGCTACATCTACAGTCTCTGAGTAGAACTGTAGTACTTTATCCCCCCAGACCTCTACCCAGTTTGAGGGTCTCAGAGAGCTGAGAACAGAGAGGCGTTATTTATGTTTGTGGTCTGACTTCTGCTCCAGTGTAACTAAAGGGGAACTGCAGTAAGTTCTCAATAATGCATCTGCAGTTGCAGCCCTCAGCACTATCTGAAACAGACATACATGTAAAATGTATTTATCAACTGTATTTTTGATTAATGTACCTTTGGTGCTTAGAATACATTATATTTTTAGCAGCTGATTGTAAGTAAGTCATTATTATTATTAGGAGATATTGGTGCTCACAGAA
Source organism: Brycinus macrolepidotus (assembly GCA_037974445.1). Taxonomy (NCBI): domain Eukaryota; kingdom Metazoa; phylum Chordata; class Actinopteri; order Characiformes; family Alestidae; genus Brycinus; species Brycinus macrolepidotus. Next base: position 12,247 of record JBBPCZ010030335.1, read on the forward strand.
CACTTCTCAGCCAATCATAATGCAAGGTCAAAACTAACGTGTTAAAAAAATGTATATGTAAACTGAGCCGAGGATTAACAATATCCAGTCCACAAATACAAGTTTGCAAATTCGTCTTTTATTACAAAAAGGAGAGTGGTATTTATACATACAAACAAAACAAACAAACAACTTGCACTGCTCCACATTTAATAGTACTAGCCATAAAGTTTATCGGGGTAGTCCTAACTTGGTCACACATGAGCGTTTCACACACACATGTGTCTCTCACAAATACGTGTTCAATTCATAGTGACATACACATCAATTTATTTCTGTGACACTGCAAATGTACCAATAAAGCGTGCACACTCCAAACGTATGCCCGTATAACTTTGCAAAAACCCCCCGTTGGCCTAATAGCAGTGCTAACAAATGTTAACCTGGTAGCAGTGCTAACAAATAAACGAAAGACAACAAAAAAAGAAATAACAGTTAGTCCGCCCGGACCACGCTGACTATGATGACTCACGCGGCGGACTAACTAAAAAGAACCGTACAATTCAAAACACAATTCAAAGCAGCGGCAAACTATAACAAAACAAAACCACATTTAACACACACAAACAGCTATGCTACCAACATTTAAATAACTGACCACGTACCTGTTACACTACAGCTTTATTTCATCCACAGGCACATGGTAGTTCCTACTAAAAATAAAAAACACTTTAACAAACCGAACTGTTAAAAACATTCCTTCCCTATCTTAAAAACTTCGCTTACCACGAGGCTCAGGCGTGCTCTAGCCCAAAGAGGAAACAGTCGGCCGTCACTGTTTCAAAACCCCCAGGAACCTAACCAAACAATTGGTTCCAGGCACTTTTATACCCGCACGCCTGCACATTAGCCTGATGAACTCACCCTTACCCAGTCCCAAGGGCTACATATAGTTTCACATCCTTCGCGTAATGCTACAATATCACACTTATAACATCCTGTTTTCATATCATTCCAATATTTATTCCTGCCAGTGGGACTTCCTCAGTTAGTGTATGACTTTAACATGAACAGTTTCACCCCTTTGAAAACTGTCCACTATCAGATCAATCAGGTCTCCGTTGCCCTGTATTTAACTAACAGGATAAATAATGAATGTGTTGTTTACTTTCTATGCAAACCTACAGTGTAAATTTATAGGAAAATGTGTTGCCTGAATTTGGTATAATGCATGTTCAGTTGTTTTGTGTATAAAGTTTCTATCCCCCATGATTGTTTGTGACTTGTCATATTATGTTTAGTCCACATTATAAAGCTCACAGATATGAACCCAATCGCAGAGTACAAGGAACTGATGTTTAATGAATTCCAAACTTTGCCAAGGCAAGAAGAAATATTCAAAATGTAGCAAAGAGTCCAAAATCCAGTAAATCCAACCACAAGGCAACAAGAACAAGTCCGCAAGGCAAAAGAGAAATCCAAAATCCAGAACAGGGTCATAGAAAACACAACAGAGAAACACAGGAAAGTTTAAAGAGAAAAGCTCGGTGACTAGGAAGGGCTAGTATACTTCACACAGAAGGATTGTCTCTTTGGTCTATATAAACTCCTTGGCCTAAAACTCAGGTGATCCTGATCTTC
>JBBPCZ010030401.1:0-13864 GCA_037974445.1 Brycinus macrolepidotus
GGACTTTCAATAAAGAGACTTTGTGTTTTCTAACGCTGGTTCTGCAGTGCGTCATTTCAGGGAGCCCGACATGACAGTACTGTAGGTACGGTAGCTCATAATCAATTAACACATCATTTTCAGTTCATTTTATTCAAGCTGCATAAAATAGGACAATGTTATTTAAATTTACATGACAAAAACTGAATGTGTATACCATCAACCCCTACAGTCAAAACGGAATATATATAGAGTAATTGTACATTAATGTGTATGGTCATTATTACATTGGTATAGTCACTCCATATCAGTCACCATCTCCTTTCCAGGGAACGGAAGTGCAAGTTTGAGCAAAAATGACTAGCCTGCTTAAGCATGGGCTTATTTTTTTTTTAATGAACTACAGCAACAGTGACTCACGTCTTCCATTTCATAACTGACGTGTGAGCTGAAAAGCGGGTGGCGGGGTAGGGTTTGGGGGCGCACATTGGAAGGTGTGGCACACTTTCAAAGGGACACATTCACTGACCTGTGCACGCCTGAAAAGGGGGGGGGGCCTTAAAGGCTTTGTTAACGAAAGAAAGTTTGTGTTAAAGAAAAACTTACTCACAGCTGAAAACAATGCAAAGGGGGGAGACACAACAGAGCAGAAACTCACACTCAACGCTAACGCTAACGGATTGTTTAAGATAAGAAAGAACTTTATCCCGAGGGAAATTCTTTTGTCATTCGCATGCTCAGTTCAACAGAAGAATAAAAGATAAGACAATAGAGAAAATTAAAATAATAATAGTGCAACAAAATTACAGAACATTATTGTAGCAAGATAACTGCAGCTCTGACATTGGTGTGTGTAAGATTTCGAGTACTGTACCAGCAGATCAGTAGTGCAAACTGGCTTAAAATAAATGCGAAAAATAGCAGCAGATGGTAAGAGATAAACAGTTTATCGATTCACAGGATAAACAGTTGAGTTGCACATAACCAGTTTGAACAGAAAATGACAAAAACTTAAAGATCACCTACTGAACTGGGAGGAATAATAGAGTCTTATTGCCACAGATAGAAAGGATTTCCTGTGGCGTTCAGTTCGGCATTTTGCGGCAATTACCTTATTTCCTTATTAATAACCAAAACGACATCCACAAATGAGCCTCACATTCTCAAACTAACACACTTTTGACTCCGGTCACGGGGCTGTTCTCTCCTAGTGGCATGTGTTTAGCTGATTTTTTTTTTCTCTGCCCAGCCAGCCCTGGCACTCAGCTTGCAGAGTAAAGTGGTGTCACAATGCCCTATTCAGGCACATGCCCTACTCTCTCCGACACATATTTCACATACTTAAAGGTCACTTGGTCTCTCAATCAATGCTCGGCCCTTTATCAACCGATCAAAAAGTTGTATACAAGCGCACTGAAGGGGTTATTAACGGACGTTTTGACATTGGAGCCATGCTCATGACAGCCACCAATACTGTACAAGGAGAAGCGCCCTCAAAATTCACCTATAATAAGAATAATAATAAAATTTAAGAAGAACAATGGTAATGTGATCACACTAATAATGGCTCTTACCAAGCCATTTCTGGGTGAGAACTGCTGAATTCGCTATTCTGACTTCTGAATGATGCCATTTTAAAGTTCCAAAAAATGTATATTTCATGTTTTTCACAAGAAAAAAAAGTTTGCTTAAAAAAATAATCTTCTTGTGCTGACGCAATCACACTACTAATTATAAAAACTGGAGTGAAAATTACTGAAGAAATTTTGAGATGGGCCTGTCATGCATGTCCTGGATGAGCTGGCGTTCCTCTTAAAGTGGCCAGTCTGTGCCATATGAAGCTTTGTGGATGTATGGTAAAGTATTAATGAGCAGAACATTTAAATGTGACCACAAATTTAATGGAAGTGTATTGAGGAAAAAAGGAATGCATGAAAACAAAGGAAAAGATGAGTGCAGGGCTTGGATGAGGGTATGGATATGTGGGGGGACGTGGTGTGAGGTTTCAAGTTTCACTAAGTTTGGTCACTGTTTGGAGACTGACAGTTTTGTCTCCTGAAACTGCATTCATTTGATGGATGAGCGATAAGCAAGGAAAAGACGAGTGCTGGTCATAACTGACCGCGTTTGTGTGTCAGGGGAGTTGTCCTGAGGTATCACATGAAGTTTGGTGGGTTTCAGATGAAGGGTGTCCGAGCAGGACGATCTGAAAGGTGAGCCCTATTCATTGTCTATGGCATTTTTTCCATCTTTGTTGGCGAATAGCGTTGCCACAGTAACTCAAAATCGCAAAAGTAATACCACACCTCACCTTGGGTGCACACTACAGTTTGAGCCGCATTAAGTGCAACAGAAGAATAATAAATATCTAGAGAGAAAATTCAACCACAGAGAAACTCCCTAGTAAACACCTACACAATAGCAACTGCCTAGGAACTACTTAGAAACCATATCCTACACCATAGCAACCACCTACCAACACCCTAACATCCACCTTGTATATCATAGCAACCACCTCCTACACCATAGCAACCTAACAACCACCTTGTGTACCACAGCGACCACCTAGAAACTCCCTAGCAACCACCTCCTACAGCAGAGCAACCACGTTGAATACCATAGCAAGCACGTAGAAACTCCCTAGAAACCACCTAGCCACACCCTAGCAACCACCTTGTATACCATAGCAACCACCTAGACATTCATTAGCAACCACCTCCTACATGATAGTAAGCACCTAGCAACACCCTAGCAACCACCTCCTACACCATAACAACTGCCTAGAATCTGCTAAGCAGTCACCACCTACACCCTAGCAACCACCTTGTATACCTTAGCAACCACCTCCTACACCATAGCAAATGCCTAGAAACTACTTAGCAACACCCTAGCAAACCACACTTTGGCTTGACTTGATAATGTTTAAAATGACCTGTATGGTGAAGTCATTCTTGCTGTCATGTACATTGAGAGATGCTGTGTGAGAGACATGTGGCGGAATGTATATTAGGAAAGCTGATGTCTGTATTAACAAGCAATTCAGTTGCACTCCTGCTTTACTACTCTGCACCAACTAACCACACTGACCAGCAGCATCTCCAGAGCATTCCCACCATATATATAGCTACACTCACACACCCACACACTCACACCAACAGGCTAAGATACAGATCAATTAAAACCATGGGGAGGCTGTAATGAGTGTCATAATTGGGTTTCTGCATGGGCTTCTGGGACAACTCTGCAGCTGTGTGTCACAGTTTAATATATTGTTTTTTAATCAGTACTGCCTTTGCAGTGGTGATTTCACCAAGACATGAAAGGCAGAAAGACAGATAGATTGACTGATACTTTATTGATCCCAGAGGGACATTTTGCAAACCACATAAACTAAAAGGACACTTAACACAGTAAAATACACATAAAAGTAAAGTACACTGAGTGAAAGCGTTGCAAAGTAATAAATATAATACAGTAGCTGTGTGGTTCTTAAGTGGCAGTTTGCAAGTTCTGTACAAATTAAATAACTATACTGTAGGAGTGCATCAGTAATGTAATGTAACCTGCATAAACAATAAATAGGAACTGAGCAGCATTTCAAAAGAACAGCATGAACAGGTGATGTCCAATTCTGTATGTGTGTGTGTATATATAGGACACAGACATTGCTGTAGAAGAATTAAATGAAGAAAGTGAGGATATTTTATTTACGGGTGGTGTACAGGGTGCTTTCAGGGATGGTGCCCAGTGCGGAGTCTTTCTAGTGTGGCGAGGTGAAGAGGGCTGTAGAGGAGTCCGGAGGTGTCCAGCATCGACAAAGTGAGCGGGTGCGGTCCTTGGGGCTAGAATCTGTAGAAGGGAGGGCGATGGGCGATCATTCCGGGTCGTAAGCCGCATTCTCACCTTGACGCCACCGTGGACTCCTTTTATATGCCTCGGGCTTCTCATTGAGGGTGACTATTGCTTGGCATAGCTGTACTGATATGGACTAGGTAATGTGTTAGGAAAGAAAGGATGCTACATTGTTTGATGGAAATGAAAATGATCAACCTACAGAGGGCTGAATTCAAAGGCACAGTGAAAATCAAAGTAAAAAAATGATGCGGCAGGCTAGTCCATTTTGTCAAAATTTTATTGCAGCATTTCAAAATGGTACTTAGTAGTTTGTATTGGCCCACGTGCTTGTATGCATGCCTGACAACATGCCTGAGCATGGGGGCTAGTCAATGGTATCAATTCCTTCATCCCCCAGGAACTGCCTGCATATTCTCGTCACATGAGGCCAGGCATTGTCGTGCACCAGCAGGAGCCCAGGACCCACTGCACCAGCGTAGGGTCTGACAATGGGTCCAAGGACTTCATCCCAATACCTAAGGGCAGTTAGAGTGCCATTGTCTAACCTACAGAGGTCTGTACCTCCATGGATTGCCTCCACAAACCATCACTGACCGACCACCGGTCATGCTGAACACTTATACAGGCAGCATAAATTCTCCACGGCTTCCTTTCACGTCTGTCACATGTGCTCAGGGTAACCCTGCTCTCATCTCTCATTTTTTTAAAACTCTTTATTGTCTTATCTTTATTCCTCTTGTTGCACTGAGCATGTTTATGACAAAAGAATTTCCCTCTGGATAAATAAAGTTCTTTCTTATCTCTCTTATCTTATCTGTGAAAAGCACAGGGTGCCAGTGGCAGACGTGCCAATTCTGGTGTTCTATGGCAAATGCCAATCAAGCTCCACTGTGATGGGCAGTGAGCACAGGTCCACTAGAGGTCGGCCCTCAGGCCACACTCATGACGTCTGTTTCAGATTGTTTGGTCAGAGACATTCACACCAGTGGCCTGCTGGAGGTCATTTTGTAGGGCTCTGGCAGTTTATATATAAATATTGTGGCAGTGGGCCAACCCATCTGCGGCTGCCACCAGCAAGCGCTCCTCAGTCCGTGCTGTCCAAGGTGCTGAAGAGGATGACACTAGCCTCCAGCGAGACTACACGCCCCTTCAGCACCTTTGTTGTGGACCGGCGGGGAGCACGTGGAAGAGGGAGTGGTGCACTGACTAGATGCACTGCCAGCCACTCAGCAGTTCCCCTTAACGAGGAGCATGCACCGTATGTAAGAGGCCAGTGAGGAGAGGGAAGAGAGGGTCATGGAGCTCCCCGCTCACACCAGACCTTAACCCCTTTTTGTGTTCCTACTAGGCCCTTGGTGCCCCAGGCCCTGGGTACCCACACCCCGACCCCACCCCGGCCACCCACAAGTTCCTGCAGAAGTTAACTCCGATTGATGATGTGAAGGCCTTTCTGGGGACTTTTGAAAGGATGGCCACATGAGAGCGCTGGCCCTACAAGGAGTGGGCCAACATACTGGCCCCCTTCCTGACGGGGAAAGCCCAGAGGGCCTACCACACCCTACCGGACGCCCAGGCCCGCGACTATCAGATCCTCTGCAAGGAGGTGCTCGCCAGGTGCGGGTACTCCCCAGTATGGGCCGTGGCGGAGTTCCAGAGGAGGGTTTATGACCCCCAGAAGGAGCCCCGGGGGCAAATGGATAATCTAGCCTGCATTGGGAGATGCCGGATGCAGCCAGACCGCCTGTCGGCAGAGGAAGTGGGCGATAGGGTGATCCTAAACCGGTTCCTCCGCACACTCCTGAGTGAGGAGAGGAAGGCAGTGAGCATGGCGGACCCTAGGACCCGGCGGGAGATGGTCTGCACCCTCGAAAGAGCCGTAATAGCCCTGGAGATGGATCGTGGAGGGCGAAGACCACCCCCCTGGGAGCTGCGCAGAGACCGGCACCAGAGCTCTCTGCCGTCCCATCCTTTGGGACCGACAGAGGACCCAGAGCCATGCCCCAGCCCCGTGGACGAGCCCATGCCCACTGATTCGGAGCGCTGACGCGGAATCAAGAACCCTAAACCCTGGCTGTCAGGGTCTGCATACCTCCAGGTCAAGGGAACCTCCACTGTAGCGCTCCTCGACACGAGTAGATGAATCACCCTGGTCCAAACCTCTGTCCTCCCCAAAGAAATTAACCCCTGGAGACTGTCTTCGGGTCTCCTGTGTGCACAGAGACGTGTGGGAAATACCAGCGGCCCAGGTCACAATCGGGGGGAAACAAAGGGAGTGGTCCCTAGTGGTGGGTCTAGTTCCCATACTCCCCATGCCCCTGCTGGTGGGCAGAGACTGGCCTGGGTTCGAGGCGCAATGGAGAGAAGGAGGCCGATCGAGACCCAAACCCTGCGCTCAGAGAAAGAGAACCGAGGGGCGCGAACCTGCGCCCTCGGCACTCCTGGCACAGGAGGAGGAAGACGCCGTGGAGACTGGGACCGAGAGTGAGCAACATCCCTCTGCTAACCTCTCGTCTATTCTCTCCCAACAGGTAGTCAAAGATGGCGAGTTCGCCCCCCTTATTCCTTCACCCATTGTAGGAAATATTAGCTCAAAATTGATTCTCCACCAGATCAATATATCGGACTTGGCGTGGGGCTAAGTAACTGCTATATTCATCAATTAACTTAATTAATTTACTGGTCACTCAGGTGACGTATAGCAAAACAGGTTAATTAAGGAAACTCCAATAAGTTACCCGTCCACCGGAATAATTCAATAAGAATACCTTAATCAACTTTACAAGGTCTTAATTAATTGCGCAGTTAATCAGAACTTGGCTTAGATAGGGGAATTTAGAGAGGTTAAATTTTTAGTTATTTTAAGAGCATAGGTAGGTATCGGCCGAGCAGGGATTTCTATATTTAGAACAAAGGAACAGAAATCACAGATCCCAATAAAATGACATTTATTAACTACGTGAGACAGACATAAACACACTAAAACACACACAAACCAGAGAAGTAATGAGAGATAATGACTGATTGGGGTATTATGAGGTAAACTGGGGGTTTAACTGAGATACTTCAACTATCTTCGCCCAGCCGCTGTGAGAAAGCAAAGGAACCCAACCCAGTTCAAACAGCAGAAATTGAATTAGCCAGCATATGATCACCTTTGCACCAAAAATCACCAAAATGACAGCTAAATGCGTTTTACTTGTTCGCTGGTCCGAAGGGTAGCGGAAGTCTCAGCAGGGACACAAGCACAGGTTTCGACCGTTGTGCTGGTGGTCTCGGTGAGGAGGGATCCGGTGGTTCGATGGAGATGGTTTCTTGTGGATGAGGCCGTTGGTATCAGAGGTGGAGGAGCAGAATGGAGGAGTTTGCCCGTGTTTGCAAACTGCGACTCCTCCTGTGTTAAAGTCCTTTGTTTAAATGGCCAGCAAGTGGTCGAGGCTCCGCCCCCACCCTCTCACAGCTGACCAATCGCTGGAGACCAGGGAAGGGATTGGCCTTTTTTCCCCATATGGAATTATGGTAGACAGAAATAAAGTTCCATAACTTGTACACAGTTCATAATTGTATCTTGAAACTTACAGTGCATTATTGATGAGTTCCAGAGCTTTCTCGCAAGCCCAAACATGACCCCCGTACCATTAGGCATCATTAAACTATAGTAAATGTATAGGTATGTGTCTACTTAATCATGCTTATCTCAAAAATACCTTCAAATGAGTGAGAATCTTGATCGAGATCATTCTTGTTAATGATCAAAACCCATTCTGCCTTCACTGAGGCTTTTAAACTTTAAGCTTAGTGCGGAAACAAAGAATTCTTCTGTTTCCTCTTTATCCTTAAATTCAGCCCACGTGGCTGGGAGGAAAGGGGAGTCAACCCCCACACTTCTGCCCTGCCGGCATCTGTGATCTATCAACTTTACACAACTTGTAATACCACCACACACAAGTTTAAATGCAATGGGTATTAGAAACATAGTTGGTTTTAGTTTCTGATCAAAACAAGACCAAGCACACATACCTTCTTTTTGACGGATATAGACTTTCATATAAGCATGCATACACTAACCCTGTTAAGGGGAATTAATGGCTAACATAAGGAAGAAAATGAATAATTTTGGGGTTACACAATGCAAAATTATTCACTAAATACCTTTCCATGCTTAGGATATGACTATTTTAACACAAATAGTATAATTCTGAGGGATCTTTGCTGAGGAGGCAAACGAAGATTTCAAACCAAGGTCAGTTTTTTGAATGGTCCTGTGTTCGGAGTTTATTGCTTTGAGGGCATATGTCTTATCTTGTGAGGAGATGGTGACATAGCCCAAATGGCCCCTGCTTCCTGGGGTGAAGGGAGAGAAGAGTCTTCAACAGAACACCCAGTATGACGGTGGACCGACAACACCAACATGAACACAAACCCTTTAAATACATGTGACACAAAACCCCACAACCAGTAAACAAAACTCTAACAAAACCCAGCTGTGACTCATACAAACAAGAAAACCCCTCACCCACTTCACAATAAAAGTCCACATAATGAAACTCAAGCTCTGGCGGCCTCTAGCGGCCGCATACCTGGACATCACAGGGCCCACGCCCCCCCCACCGCCCCCCCCCCCGGAGGCGGAGGCGGGGTAGGCGGTGGCAAAAAAAAAAATCCTCGAGGAACCCGTGGGCCCCACACGGCCTCCCCAAATGCGCACTCCTCGCGCTGGCCTGATATGCTGCCGGGTCGGCCCGTGTGGCTCCCCCGCGTCCTCTCTTCTGGGGTGGAGCCGTCCTCGGGCAACCCCTCCGTGTCCTCTGGGGTAGCGGTCCCCCCAGGGAGCCCCTCGGAGGCCCCACTTATCGTCACTCCCCACCCACAAAAAAAGGGGAGTCCACCCCTCCCCCAAGGGCGCAATCCCAGAGCACCTGGGGGGGTCCAGGCCCTCTCCAGAGCGACTGCGGAGGAGGCTGAGGCAAATACGGCCCCCATGACAAACCCAGAGTTCGAGGAACCACGGGTACTCCGGCTGCTGCAGCTTCTGGGACTCGAACTTGGACTCGGGCAGCAGCTTCTGGAACCCAAACTGGGACGCGGGCTGCAGCTTCTGAAACTCGAACAGGGACTCGAGCGGCAGCTTCTGGAACTCGGACAGGGACGTGGGCTGCAGCTTCTGGAGCTTGGACTTGGGCTGCAGCTTCTGGAGCTTGGACGTGGGCTGCAGCTTCTGGAGCTTGGACGTGGGCTGCAGCTTCTGGAGCTTGGACGTGGGCTGCAGCTTCTGGAGTTTGGACATGGGCTGCAACTTCTGGAGCTTGGACTGCGGCTTCTGTAACTCGAACTGGGGCCGCGCCTGTGGCCTCTGGAACTCGAACTGGGGCCGCGCCTGCTGTCGCGTCTTGAACGGGGGCCGCGCCTGCTACGGCGTCTCGAACTGGGGCCGCGCCTGCTTCTGCACTTCAAACGGGGACCGCGGCAGCTTCTTCAGCTTGAGCGGGGGCTGCAGCAGCTTCTTCAGCTTGAGCGGGGGCAGCGGCAGCTTCTTCAACTACTCACTGGGGCTGCTGCAGCTTCTGCACTATAAACTGGGGCCGCACTTGCTGCAGCTTCTTGAACTGGGGCCACGGCGGCTGCGGCTCCTCGAACTGGGGCCGCTCCGGCAGCGGCTTCTCGAAGTGGGGCCGCTCCGGCGGCTTCTCGAAGTGGGGCCGCTCTGGTGGCTTCTCAAACTGGGGCCGCTCCGCCGGCTTCTCAAACTGGGCCATGCCTGCTGCGGCTTCTCGAACTGGGGCCGCGCCTGCTGCAGCTTCTCCGAGGACCCGGGTTCTTGGAGCTGGCAGGGGCAGCGCAAACTCTTTAAAGACATGTGACACAAAACCCCACAACCAGTAAACAAACACAAACACTTAACTGTAACAAAACCCAGCTGTGACTCATACAAACAAGAAAACCCATCACCTACTTCACAATAAAAGTCCACATAACGAAACTCAAGCTCTGGCGGCCTCTAGCAGCCGCATAGCTAGACATCACAAGGTATTAGTTATGGGGACTGGAAAGAACAAATTCAAGGGTTTTTGGATATGCAGGAGATGCCCGAGGGTAGACGAGTACAGATTTTAATTGGTGCCTCAGGAGAGGAGCCAAAAAGAGAGATTGAGGTTGTAGATGTTGGAAGGAGGGATACAGTTAGTAAAGTGTTTAAGTATTTGGATTCCCCGTACCAACGTGAAACCCCATTACCTGTGTTGAGGAGTCAGTTTTATGGGTGTAGGCAGCGTTCTGGAGAGACTTTTAATCTGTTTGTGTTGCGTTTAAAGGAGTTATATTGTAAGCTGCAGAGACAGGACCCCACAGAGGCCTCCTCGGAGGAACTGTGGAAGGAACAACTGCTCCTTGGCATGGAAGATGGCCCCCTGGCATGTAAATTAAAGATCTTTGCACGTCGTAACCCAGAGGTGACCTTTGCTGGATTGCAACACGAGGCCCAGCTGTTGGCAGAAGAATACCAGCAGGAAAGGTATGACACCATATGTCAAAGATAATAATGTGAGGCCCTCTATATCCCGTAGTACGACATGGAAAGAGGAGTTAAAGAAAAAGACACTTGAAGAGGTGACACAACAGATTCGAGAAATGACCCAAGGTGTGTTGCAAAAATTGAGGCCATTGGTCCAGCAGATCAGTTCGGGCCAGCAGGCTGGAAGAGCAGCCCCACCTGCCAGGGTGAGAGATACGCGGGAGAGGCATGCTCAGGGAAGTAGTGATAGGGGGTCAAACACAGATGGTACCGAAGGAGTTCACATGCAGTGGTCTGGTGGAGGGACTGCCTAAGATCGAAGTGTGTGTAGCATGTACTGTGTGTCATATCCATAAGGGCCGGATCACCCTGCGACTATGCAGTCCCACCCGTATGATGTGTGGGTTCGAAGCCATCAAAAACTCACCAAGTTGTATGTGGTTGAGGAGGCTGAAGTGTATGGACTCCGGGACGTGAGTCTGACTCGGGAGGGTGAAGATGTGGTGAGTGTGGCAGTGACGGAGGCCAAGACAGTGTTTCCTGGGGGAGGCGCCCTATCTATAGAGTGTTTAGCACCAGGGGCCGAATTAACTGAGAACCAGAAACAGAGTTTTGGTGAATTGATCGATCGAGTCCCAGTGGTGGATGTCATGGTGAGCAATGTGGCGGGAGGAGAGGATCAAGGGCATGGTGAGACCTCTACTGTAGATTGGGTTAAGTCACAGCAAGAGGACGGTGAGGTTCGACAGCTGTATGGTACAGGAGTGGCCCAGTGTAGACGATCGTTAGGGTGCACAGCCAGGAATAAAGAAGTTGCTGAGTCACTGGAAGTGTCTAAAGGTGCGAGATGGTGTGTTATACCGTGAGGTAACTGATTCTTACACGTGTGAGTTGTTGGAACAGGTCATCTGCCCCTCAAGCCAAAGGGAAAAGGTCTGGAGGAGTTATCATGAAGCCATGGTCCATGCTGGGATTGAGTGCACGTTGAGCCGGCTTCGAAGACACCTCTTCTGCCCAGGAATGGAGTCTGAGGTGAGGAGGTTTCAATTGGGGTGTCCGTCCTGCAGTTTACATAAAGATCGGGTAGCTTGTAAGGCGCCTTTACACCCCATAGTGGTTGAGTTCCCTTTAGAGGTGGTGGCGGTAGATTTTCTGTCCTTAGGACGGCCTGGTGATGAGTATCAAAACATCTTGGTCATGATAGATATGTTTACCAGATATGCTTAGGCGGTCCCCAGTCGAGACCAGGCCGCTCGAACCACAGCCAGGGTATTGTGGAAAACTGTTGTGTAGCAATTCGGGTGTCCTATGCGGATTCATTCGGATCAGGGCCCTAATTTTGAGTCAGACTTGTTCAAGCAGATGTGCGCTTTGTGCGGGATAGGGAAGAGTAGAACTACACCCTACCACCCTGCTGGGAATGGTCTGGTTGAACGCATGAACCAGACGATCCTGGGGATGTTGCGTTCACTAGCACAGGAAGAGCAAGAGAGGTGGCCGGAGCAACTACCTGAGCTCATGATGGCATATAACAACGCCGTGCTTAGTGCCACAGGTTATGCTCCCTCATATCTGATGTTTGGGCGTTATGCGAGGACACCAGTAGATGTGAGTTTGAGAGTTGGAAATTAGCCAGCAGGGCTAGGTGGCGATAGATGGGTTGGAGAGCAAAAGCAGCGGTTAAACCAAGCATATAAGATAGTACAGCAAAATAGCCCCAGGGTAGCTCTACAGGCTAAGGCGAGGTTTGACAGGACAGCCCATGCAGAACCCTTAGTGGTGGGCCAGAGGGTGTGGGTAAAGGATAGGACTAGGCGCGGGCAGGGAAAGCTGTGCCCCATGTGGGATGAGATGCCCTATGTTGTGGTGGAGGTTATGGGTGGAACAGGGCGGGTGTATAAGGTGCGATCTGAAGTGGATGGGAAAGTAAAAACCCTCCACCGTAATGCACTAAAAATAAGTATTCCATGTGAAACTCAAGGCCCTGCACCATCTAGAACGGCAGCCGCGCCTCTTTACGAAGAGACCCTTGCTGCTGCGTATAACAGGCCCCTTAGTGAATGGGCCCCCTGTGGGATATGGTTAGGAAATCCAGTACAGGCGCCTGAACGAGGGGCTCCAGTTGAAGGGTTTCGAAGGTCCAATAGAACTAATCTTGGGAGGCCTCCTGCAAGGTATCGGGACTGAGGAAGCTATAGGGTACGCAGGGACTGCTTACGTTTGAAGTGGAGGGATGTACGGGGTTGCGATGGAGAGAAAAGATTATGGGCTGCAGTGACTTCTTTTTTGTATTATATTTTGTGTGGGGTGAATTATTGTGGTGTTTTTTTTATAAATTGCATGGTTAGTGTTTTTTGCTTTGATTTTCTTTCTCTCTATGTGTAAACTGAGTGACAGCTGTTCCACTAATAACATTATGAGACCCTTTTAGCCCAGCAAGTGTTACCCCAATCAGAGACGGCGATGGGTGGGACTTTTTAAAGATGGCGACACACATTGTTTGGTGTGTGCTGCCTTGGACTACAGGTGTGCTCCCTCAGGCTACGGCTGTGTGCTGCTGCTGTATGGACTCCTTCCTTTGGTAAGGGATAAGACTCTGAACTGTGAACTGAGTTTAACGAAGTGTTGTGCTGGTGTGTTCGAGAGGGCTGTGGATCGTTAGACGGCGCAGCAGAAAGCCGATGGTTGTTGCGGCTCGGAAATACAGAGGATTTCAAGTGACAGCTGTGTGGCTGGGTCAACGCTGACCGGATGAGAGGGAGCGTGGGTGGTGAACGAACCCTGAGACGAATCTGATTGTGTGACCAGCTAGTTAATAGTTGTGGGTTCTCGGTATTTGTCTGGGCCTAGTGTCGGGGCCACACAGCACATTGTGTGTGGTGTGTGGAACAGTTTACTGCCGGTTGTCTGTCATAGGGCTGTGGGTGGTGGACGAAGCTGGACAGCGACAATGGAGCCGGCGTATGATTAAAGCGGGACCTTCGGACCGATGCAGGCTCGCGAGCGGCTCTGGGCCTGGTATCGAAGGAGTTTGGAGAAGACAAGATTGGAGAAAGAACGTGCAGTGGTTGCCTTTGCACACAACCGTACACGGGACTGTATTTTATCTGCTTTTAGTATTGAACAATCATCTTACTATTTATTTTAGGTTATTAGTGTGGTAGAGATTTTTTATTCTTAAATAAATTTTGTGAAAAAGTTTAATTTTGTCTTGCTGCTCCTTCCTGAAACGGACCTACAGCGGGGTAGATTGCATTCTTTTATTAATCATTCTAGTGGTTCTCAGTACCCATTATTTTATCACTGGGTGGCGTAGTCAGTTTTAGTATCTATTTACAATTGCCTATTACAAAAGTTTGTTGGCGGGGCGTGACCAATTGGTATTTTAACCCTGGCCCCCCGTCACACAGTCATGCTGGAATGGAAAAGGGCCTTCCCCAAACTATGTCCACAAAGTTGGAAGCATGGCGTTGTCCAAAATGTCTTGTTATGCTGAAGCATTAAGATTGCCCTTCACTGGAA
>JBBPCZ010030507.1:0-13858 GCA_037974445.1 Brycinus macrolepidotus
ATATGTATATATATATATATATATATATTTTTTTTTTTTCCTTTCCTGTAAAGTGACCTTGAGAGTCATGAAAGGCGCTGACAAATAAAAAGTCTTCACTTTCATTTTTTACATAGCATTCTTATGTTCCTTGAGAAAATGAAAACAGGATTTACCCTTCCAGAAAACAACCCTAAAAATAGGCTAAAAATAGGAAAAAGAGTATCATATAGAAACAATAACTTCCTGTCCCAGTAACTTATCCTCCTATTTCTGCTGCAGGTTTGAGAGGCCTTTACTGGTTTATCTTTATGATGCTTCACTCACAATTTATGTCCAAGCTTCATTGTTTTGCCATTTTCTTTACTTCAGTGTTGTGGGGATTATCAGGAGTCTGAATTCCAGCCATGGCTGACCATGATAAGAGCAACTCCAAGCTCCAGAACCAGAGATTACGAAGCAGACGCACCACTGCTGCTATCAGATGACAGAGGCACTTTCAAGATGCTTTTCTGCCACAATTGGCTTTGATCTCCAATAAACTCTCCTTTTAGACCAAAAACTTCTCAACACAGCACACATCTCTGAAACACAACAGTTTCTGCATTCTCTCCAGACTTAGTAATGACTTCATTTTAACATTAAGGGCTCTAGTTTTGGTTTTTGGGTGTGCCATCAGAATCCAATAGGTCTACCAGCAACATTATGTTCTTTAAAAGGTTACACCACACTGATCTGTTATGAGATAGAAAAGGCATGTAGTCACTCTTGGCCAGTAAGGGTTTTTTACTATTGCTATTTTTGAAATTTTATTGTGATTTAGGACTAATACATGTTCACTTCAGTTCATATTGCATAATGATTTGTATTTCAGTGTAATGAAAATAAATGACAATGTAGTCCAAACAGTGCAAGGGAGCCTAAGGAACCATATTGCAGAGTTCTGTATATTAACATATCTGTGCTCACTCAAATGTGGGTCAATACAAACAAAACAAGGTGCAGTATTGGAGGCAAGACAGTAGCTATACTACATCTGTTGGTGGCAGAGTGATGAAACCAGTTTAGAGACACAACATCTAAGATTTTCTGTATTCCACCTGAACCTGTCTATCACTGATATAGGAACCACTGACCGTATTGTATAGTGGATGTCACTGATATAATAGAGACATGTTAGGTGGTGTTGCGGTAAAAGGCTGGACTTCTCATAAACTTTAGACCTGTATTAATTTTCTGAACTTTGTTAATGATATTCTTTCACTGATGTCAAGTTGTAAATAACTCTGCAAGTACTGAGGAGCTTGCAGTAATGGTCTTTCTCTGGGCCATGGAGAAGATTCCTGTACTTAGGCCTCATATTGCAGACCCCCGCACAGATCTGCTGGAGATAACTCACACTCATACCTCCAACACCCTATTTGCCTGGGTGGGTGGTGTCACCGCAGATGAGCCTGACGTTATCTATGTCTTAAGCATGAGTGTGTATGTGTGTGTGTGTGTGTGTGTGTGTGTTTGTGTGTCTGACCTCCCAGGGTCATCACATCACAGGGTTTTCTTAAAGGAAAAACGATACTACATATGCTTCAGTGAAGGACGACTCGCCTTCCAGGAGCCCTGTCATAAAATGAGCCCACCACAATTGCCATTTAAACAGTTTAATGCCATTTAGTCACAATAACACACAGTTGATCACAAAGTTGTTAAATGAATGATTTGATCAGAGGTGGCTGAGAATCATGTCCAAAGAACAGAGCAAAGTACATCGATTTAAGCCACAAAAGATGCTGGAAACATCCCAACATTGACAAAAGAGCAAGTCAAATGGCAGAAACAAATCTGGAAGCACATTAAAAATTTAGCTGACTCATCTATTCAGGATGTACAGTTCCAGAAGTGTACTAGCATGTTCCTGATTGGTCATCACCCTCCTTGAGTGTATAGTACTGTAAGAGCTTCTCTTAAAATTCAACCAAAAATACTCTTATTAACATTTAATAAACTAATAGATTTGCTAAATACAACATTCAGACTAAAGGTCTGCCAGGTGCATGCCTGTAGAGGCTTGTTGATGGAGAAGGTGTCCACACTTAACACACACTTTGTGCCCAACCATTTGTAGACACCTGCTATAAAGGTTTCCTCTCAACTAATGTTTATTTGTTTTGACCCATTTTGCTTCAGCTATTGCCTCCTCTGGAAAGGCTTTACACTAGATAATAGAACTTTGGTGTGAGGATTTGATTGTATTCAGCCACAAAAACATAAGTATGGTCAGGTACTGATGATGGATAATTAGTTCAGGATCACAAATACCACACCAAGTCATCCCAAATGCATTGGATGGAGCTCCATCGCTTCTTCACTGCTTCACAGCCCAGTGCTGAGGGCCTTTACAACCTTCAAGCCAACACTTGGCATTTCTGCTATACGGCATTCTCATTTGATTGGTAGTGTTTTTCTTTGGAGAATACACAGCGTGCGTGTAGTTGAACGCCCGCGGGTACACCTGACATAAAGTGTATGTTCATGGTTTTTAAAGTGGTCCTTGAGCTGAAATTAAGGTTCACACATTAAGTTAACTCCTTAAATTGTTTTCATTTTAAAACACATACTTAATTTTAAAACATATACTAAGATGCATTATTCAGGGACTAATAATGCATCTTATAAATGCACTGATGTTATGAACGAAATAACGTTCATGACTCGTGAAAGTGAAGTATTGGTGTATGTGCTTTAAAATGAAAACAGTTAACTGCTTTAATTTTAAAACATATACTAAGATGCATACTCAGGGAGTACTGTGAAAATAGTATGTTAATCACCGATGAGAGTAAGGTATTGAAGTATGGGCCACACACAAATCCTTGAAGTTTAATGCAGTATATCCTATACATGGTCATTTCGTCTATACTGACCATACTCTTTAAGAACGCACAAACCTTTAAGAATGTATACTCAGGCTGCTATTTTTACTTGTCTCATACCATTTTATACTGTCACACTGTTTATACTGGCTATACTGGTCGTACTTTTTGCACATTTCTTCAACCGTTGCACATTTTGTCTTACTTATATTTATATACAACGCACAGTGAGCTGTCCACACACTCAGGACAGGATAAATCTCACCCTTACCTTATTTTATACTTCTTATTTGCAGTGTTTTGTTTGTTTCATAATGTCTTATGTCTATTACACTATATGTACACTGTGGAAACTGAGCTTCACCATTTCGTCTCTCTGTCTACTTGTATATGGTTGAGATGACAATAAAGTTCACTTTCATTTTCACTTTTCACTTTCACTACATGATATTGACTATGTGGTACCTTTAAAACAAGTGTTAATGTGTGGAATGAAAATAAGAGGTGCATTATTTCATTAATATTCAATTTACAAAAAAAAAATCATTGAATGGAATTCATGTTTATGACAATTACAAATTTGGTTGATAATTCTCTGAAGGCTTTGTGTTATTGTAGCTGGTCTATCAGTAATTACAACATTATGTTAGTTTGTCTGGTGGGAAGTGCATAATAATAATTAGACTGAAGTGTTGCTAAATGGTGCTCTGGGTGAAGAGGTTCTCCAGTCTGAGATGACTTTGCTAGGTTTCCTTCTTAAGAGGATCACACTCAATCAGATGCAGTTGACTCAGGCAGTGCTCAGAGCTCCACTGGAAATCACAGGCTGGGGAGGATGCCTTGTCGTGTCTGTGCAAGCACTCTCCCACAGAGGAGCACAGTCTGTACCACATCCTAATGAGTAAGAGCCTTATTCACACACACTCACACACACACACACACACACACACACACACACACACACACACACACACAGTGTCAGAGCAAATTAAAAGATATATAGTATACATATTTATCATGCATAACTTTTTAATCCTTACCATAAACTTAAATTTACCTAACCTCGGTAACCACAAAGACAAAAATAACTTTGTTAATTAATTAGGGATATGCTTACCCTTACAATTAGGCTTAAGTTTAGGGCTAAAACTATGCTTAAAGCTAAGTGTCGGGATTAGGGTTGTACCTGGGATTGTATTTATTGTTAGGGTTAAAACTAGGGTTATACCTAAGCTTAGGGATATATACCTAAGGTTAGGGTTACAACTAGGGTTAAGGAAATGGTTAAGTTTACAACTAGGGTTAGGTTTAGGGCTGTAACTAGGGTTAGGGTTAGGATTAGAGTTGGGTTTAGAACAAGGGTTAAGGATATGGTTATAATTAGGGTTAGAGTTATAATTGGCTTGTAATTAGGCTTAGAGTTTGGGTTACATCTACGATTTGAGTTTAGGGTTAAAGTTAGGTTAATTTCTAGGGTTAGGGTTATAACTAGGCTTACACTTAGGGTTATTCTATATTCTATATATGCTATCTTTATGGTTTGGGTTATACTTAGGGATATAGGTAGGATTAAACAATAAAACATTTTTTGTCATACAAAGAAAAACAAAGTCAAGACAATTTTCCACATACACATGCTGACTGCCTCACAATGACTGAATTTTGTATTAATGCACCAAAAACCACTGTGCCATTAAAAGAATAATCTTTGACTGTTATTCTGTTCACACCGTCATCCAAATCTTTTCCATTAGTCCAAAATGTCTGTCAACCTACTCAAACCACATCCAGCACTTTTTACACGCTGAGATTTGGGTGTCTGTCGACTCCGAGTGCCAGAACCATTTGCTTAAGTAGCATTAAACCCAAATAACCCAGGGTGAACTTCAAATATGTAAATATATAATCTATATATGCTATGTAAGTTATAAAATTCTCGCCTTAACATCCAAATCATGCATTTTTCCAGTATGGAATAGTGCACACACAGTTGAATTCTCAATAACTCTTTCTTAGACATATCATTTATAGAATACTTCATAGGGTGTCATTTGAGAATCAGCCGCAGTGTGGTTACAAGGGATGTACAACACTGTTAGCTTGATGCTAATATAAGCCTTATATTAAGTTCTGCTATACTGTGATATGTTCATTATTATATGACAAAAAGATAAAAATTTATGATGGTGGGCATCTGAATGTTTTTGTCAGGAATGAGTAACATAGATACTGTAAATGCATTACATTTCTTCATTAATAGCAATCATTAATAATAAATAATCATTTGAAAATATGTGTATGCTGTCAAAAAGCAATATGTTGTCAAAAGGCAATGAACTGCTGGAGGCCATGCATTACAGTGATTTTATCACGGGTTGTGGGAAGGGCGGATATTAGGCACAAGCATTACTCTCCTGGGTTACTGCTTTAGGAAAACACAATCACTCCACACAGACACACACACACACACACACACACACACACACACACACACATACACCCATACACTCACACTGACATCACTTCACAGCATGTAAACTATGTATACATAAATAGATATACACATTCACTTCACCATGTTCAAGTAAGCTCCAAAAAGTTAAAAGTCAGTCTGATAAAGCCAAAGGGCATTATGATGGAGAAATGGAGGGTCTAGAGAGAGAGAGAGAGAGAGAGAGAGAGAGATGAAAAGAAGCGGATAGAGCAGCACCTGCTGTTACATAGGCAACCCTGGATTTGTCTTCACAAACCTCACAGACCAAAGAGCAATGCAGGAGGATTAAAAGGACATTCCAGGTTGCTGTGTTTATGTGTGTGTGTGTGTGTGTGTGTGTGTGTGTGTCTGTCTGTCTGTCTGTCCAGTATTCCTACATTGTGTTTGCCCGTGTCTGTACAATATTCCTACACTGTGTTTGCCCTCAGTGTACCTAATATGTGATAAGAAACAGGAAAATGAATCCCTATGATGATGGTATTACCAGTGAGGTTTGTGTGTGTGTGTGTGTGTGTGTGTGTGTGTGTGTGTGTGTGTGTGTGTGTGTGAAATCGTGGGTGAAGGTTAGAGGTTAGTGTATCTCTGGAGTGCTGGTGGTACATTCCTTTGTGCTGTGGCAAGTATCAAAAGCTGCAGGATGAAGGCGTACTCATGTGTCTTAGAGCAATGATGGTGAGGGTTAGATGACGTGAGAGTGAGAGGAGCAAAAACCTTTTCGTCAGTTACACTTGTGGTACACATTTGTTTTACTTTATCCAAGTGTCAAGAAACATTCATGTTTCCATGAATTTCTGACTAATTTCAGGGCCTGACTGTGCAGACTAGTGGACTAAAAGACACCCATGGGTCTTTATCATAAGTTATTGTAACTGAATTTGATTCAACTTTTACCTAAATACCATCATACATATCATTCAAATTAGATAGGATTATATCAGGAAGACCACATGACAGTCTATTTTTCAGAGCTAAAAATATCATAATTACACAGACATTTGGTCTCATAATCTATTGTCATTTAGTCCCTTTGTTATAAATATTACACTCAGTGTGTTTTATATTATGTATAAAGTCACAAAAAAGAGATATAATGCCTTGTTCCTATATATAAATTAAACTTTTATGGTTTGTGTTTCTGAGCTGTTCATTTTAAGACTTGTGCAGAGGCATTCAACCCCATCAGGACATCAATAACATGGACAGCAGTGCCTGGTCATAAAAGATCTTTAGCCAGTCAGCTACAAAATCTGTCTTATCAGTGACCCTTGGATTGATCAGAGGGGTTTGGGGGTTAAGCTACTAAAACCTACACCAGGGACAATTAAATCTATTGATAATGGCTGAGTGCTGGAAGAACCTTTAGCTTGGTCAAACACATAATAAATAATGAATGGAGTCATGATGTAACTAAGGTTTGGAAGACATGCCAGAAACAAACTTTCTATATAAATGTTCACTGTAACTGTATGCAGTGCTCTGTGTTTACACAGTTTCCCCACATCCTTGTTTAATCAGGGAGATCACTAAACTGTGACTCTGGTCCTTCTTTACCAAAACTGATGACTCGTGTTCTGTTTGTCTCATCACTGGTCAACTTCTGACCACACCACCTTTGATAACCAGATAGTACTTGCATGGTGGACGATTCTCTACACTGCAGTGACACAGACATGGTAGTGGAATCCTAGCGTGTGCAAAAATAATTTCATTATGTGCAATATTGTATTATTATTAGATGCAATACTCTTACCATGTGCAATATCACTACTGATGTCAGTATTACCTATATACCACCTATCTTTATTATGTGCAATAACATGCTCCTAACCACCAAACGTGTTAAGACTTCACTTAACTGTGAAGTAACTGGGTTGAGAGAGACACCCCCAAAATATGCCAATATGACTGCTTTTTAAGAATGAGGATGGGACAGCTGATGGTGTCTGTATACCATCAAGGTGGATGTCCAAGGTTGATGTGTCTAATAAAATGGTCACTGAATAAAGTGTCTCTCTCCAGCTTCAGTAAGTCCTAGGCCAGGGGTATTCAACTCTAGTCCTGGAGGGTCGGCATCCAGCACAATTTGGTATTTTCCCAGCTCAAGCACACCCACAAAACTCATCAGTTAATAGACAAATTAATTCCACTGTACCAGGTGTGTTTGAGTAGGTAAATCAGCAAACTGCTGGACAATGACCCCCAGGATCAGAGTTGAACACTCCTGCTGTAGGCCAATTAGTGAGGTGTGCGCTTGCAAAATAATTATAATTATCTATTAAATACACAACAAATGCAGTGTACATTTATTCTTGGATTTTCTGAGTGAACAGTGCTTTTGTCTACAAATGGACTGAAGGCTGAGGAGAAGGTAAAAGGCTGAGTGAGGACACACCTGATATCTTGCAGTGTTGGCCTGAGATTCATGTACTGATGGGAGTCCTGCACAGACATGTTTGGTTGACTCCAATGCCAGGATGTAAGGAACATTTTCAAGGGCTTGTGTTTATTCAAGAATCTTTTGTCTCTAAAGACCATACAACTAAATGCAGGCGCCAACTTGATTAGAATGAGATGTAAATCGATCACTTCCTACTTTTACTGCATGTGAGACCTGATATAGCTGTAGCATAGCGCAGGCCAACGCCTTGTTTAAGGACGTGACTCATTGTGAGGGGATTTTCAACCCAGGCTTCATTTATTTACACAATATAGGATGTTCAGCCCAGTTGAAAACCTTGTCATAAGCTTGGGTTTAGAAGGTTCAGAAGATACTGGCTCTGGACTGGATTGCCACTGAGATGAAACTACCTTATGGATATTCCCCATGCAGGAATGAACTCTCTTTGCCAGAAACTCATCCATCAACCGGACATTTAAAAAAAATACTGTAGTTCTTGGGAAACCGACGCACCGCAGTCACAATATAAACACTTAAGTAATTTCAGTACTTAGCAAGCTGAGTAGATTCAGTCAGCCTTACAGACTTGTGGTGTTCTGCAAGTTTCAGTGAAGGGGTGTTAGTAGCCTAGTGAGTAAAACACTTGCCTGTGAACCTGATGACAACAAAGTTGCACATTCAAACCCCCACTTTCTACCATTATATTCTTCAGCAAGACACTTAACCCTCAGTTTCTCCAGGGGGACTGTCCCTGTAACTAATGATTGTAAGTCTCCCTGGATAAGGGCATCTGCCAAATGCCTCTTTATCTTTACCTCAATTCTAGACCCGTTACTCTTTTTGAGGTACACTATTCTGAGCTATAAGTAGAACAATATGAAAAGAGATTAAGACTAAAAGATTTCTTCCTTCTGGGCCTTAAGACTCAACAGGGACATCTCAGCTTGTTTATTCATTAGGCCCAGAGGACACTTTGATCTGGAGGCCCACTCCAAGGGGAGGTCCTCAAAGTAAAATATTTCAGTGTATACATACAGGGTAAATCTTGTCATCAGCAAAGCTGTTTAAATTAGGAGTCAATGAAATACTGTTAGATGCAAAAGATAAAATCAAACTGAATGAATGAGTATTAAATGGCTTAAATACCTTGAAATTAGCACACAAAAGAGATCAACTGCCCAGTTGCCTATGAGGACTATGGTAATTCAGGCAAAATTGTTTAAATGGAATCAGTTTTGAAAATCAACTGGATACCTCAGTTACAATATAACTTCAGGTGGAAATTTGGTGAAGGATTACAGGACACCCTGTTTTCTGAGCATCAACAAAAGTAGAAGCAAATATCAGTAATGCAGTTAGTCTGTTTGCAGATGCTTATTTATCAGAAAAGTCTAAGCAGATGCAGAGGGGTTGTGCGAGGGACCATATGATGCTGGTGAAATTGATTGTAATTTGGTTAGAGGCATGTGATTTCTGTTATCCCTGTCACATGCTGAGTCAGACTGCATGGATTTTGGACAATGTCTTGTTTGAACAGCAAAGCTATAGGGCTTGCATCATAAGAACTGTTTTTTTAGGAGTGGTATATTTTCCACTCCTTGGGTTTTGGGGGTGACATGACTGTCATTGGATGCAAATTGCAGGCTTCATAGTGTTAATGATGATTGCTTCAATAAAATTAATGTGACTATAACACTTCAGGGATGAAGTGGATTCAAGGATGTTTTTCTTAAAGAAAAAAACATTTCTCCAACATTCTCATATAAATTTTAAAGACAACTACATTCCAGCACAACATTAAAACTACCATTTATTTATTTGTTTATTTATTATACATATTAAGCTTACATTCTCATTTCACCAACACACATGGCGCTATATGTTTGTGTTGTAATTGACACAGTATCCACGATTTGTGTTATAATCCTTCACTACATTGTTTTAGCACATTTATGTTCTCTTTTTCTTTATTTTGCTTTTATATTCTTATTGATGATATCAGTTAATTTCCAGGTCACTTCATTAAGTTCTAAATATGTTCACTGAATAAATAGCTACTCTATTATTAGCTTCATTTATGGAGAATCATACTGATGCGTTTATTGAACATTACCTTAAATGCACTATTTTGTTATGTATTGATTAATGTTCAACAGAAAGTTAAAGTTGTGGATTAAATTTATAGTAACCCAGACCCACTGTTCAGATTACCGCAACATGATTATTATTTAAGAAACACATGCCATTATTATGATGATGAATAAACTTTTCATGCTAGGATAGAACATTTGAAAATATTCTGGCTTAATAAAAAAGCTACATGCTGTGTATTTCAGACATACAAAATTAATACATTTTTATTAATAGTGATATTCTTAATGCAAATTCACATATACAAACATGAAATAAACAGTAAACAGTTACATATACATGTAAATTAGATTTATTTATGCACTTATTAATTAATTAAGTAACGGCAGAAGTAGGGTACCCAACACATTATTTTGTGCAGGAACAGCATTAAATCTTTGTCCGCAAAGGTCAAAGAATTCTTTATGAATAATTCTTTCAAATTTAACCAGTCTTTAAATGTTTTTCTGTTAAACTATTTTGAACAAAAGCTACAGGCCTGACAGTTTGAAGGATGTTATTTTTGGTCCCTCATTTCCCAAACCAAAAATCACCAAATGATTCATTCAATTAAACCAGTTTTGTATTCATCAGTGTGGAGAACCCACAATCAGACGAACACAGCTGAGTCGTTTCATTTGCCCTTTAGCTGTTAAGATCTAGATAAGCTAGACTGGCCGGAAACTGTGTCTACAGAATCTATTCCTATTAAATAGTCTCTCACAGGCTTGGAACCCAAGCAGAATTTTAGCCGGTAGGCTAAAAGGTGGTCTTCGCTGAACCATCCAGATCTTTGCTCATTGAAAATTTAATTCCTATAATTTTTACTCTGAGAGCGTCTGCAATGGTCATTTTTCTCTTCGTTTTTCTGTCATGTGTTTGTTGGAAAAATAAAATGTATGTCATTTATATGATTTTCTGACACAGGCTTTGATTCCAGTGTCCTTGAAGCAAACTTTCCCTGATCCCTGAAAGTAATGGTAGAATACTAACTAGTGTGTTCACAAATTCTGTTAACTGTTTTTTTTCCTCTTGAAGACACTATAGTGAAACTCAAGATAAACCAATCAGAATTTGCTGTTTCTGTGAGGGTAATTCCATGTGTGTCTGTGTATGAAAGACTTTAGTCACTTTCAGTGGAATTATGATTGTTATTCAGTACTTTTACTGATATTTCAAGGATGACTGATGCTATCTCAAAATAATTATAATTCATTGTAAAGAGCCCATATCCTTCATTATTCTTTTTCTTTTTTATTTCCTGGAGGTCCAATTATGGCAAACACTATTATCGTGATAAATTCTTACAAGACCATTTTCCATCCTGATATTCTTTTTATCCATGCTTTTTTTGTTACTTTGTCTTTAAGGCTGATGTATGGAATGAGTGGAATGAGCTCTGTTCTGATTGTCTGCCCTGTATCTGTATTGTGCATCATTCCCAAAGCAGTCTGGACTAAAACACTCCTTGTAATGTCAGTGTTAATGGGTGGAGCTAAACTGCTGCAGTCTGAATAGGCTTGTATATGCAAAAGTGTTCATTTTTGTGACATCACAAAACCACTGATTTCAAAAAGGGCAGCTTAATGGACTGCAGAGTGAATGGTATGTTTTTAAACATAATCAGTGTTTACGTAGTACATTCAACAAAGGTGAGAAAAATATAGTTTTCCATGATATAGGCCCTTTAATAAATACCAATCGAATCATCTAATTGTGGGTTGTAAGATCCCATACTCTGTTCTGCTTGAATACTGGTTGTTGCTGTAGTTTAACTGCTTATACTGTAGTTGGTGTTTGACCCGTTTAGCCCTTTATTAAGTCTGAGCACCTGCCCCTCTAAGGACTGATGATCACTGTCTGAAATGCCACAGAGCTAAGGAGCAGCACTAAAGCAGAGATGAAAAAGACAGCAGAACCAGCGAAATGCAGTGTGTGTCCTCTGTAAACAGGCTGAGTCGCTTCAGGCTTTTGGGGTGACCCAGAGAGAAACAATTCCCTCTTTCTCTTCAGGTCAGGCTCTGCGGATCATGCAGTGGATCAGGACCTCCTGAGTCTCAGCCAGCTGATTGATTTCATTCACTACGCTTTCTGCTACTAATCTACAGAAAGAGAGCAAGAGATGATGGTTACTTCCTTTGTGGAACTGTGGAAAACACCCTTATCTGAAAAAAAAGGTATTTGTTATCATGTGTTAACCTGACAAGCCATAACTGACAAAAAAATCAGGGGCTGTCATGAGTAGTTAAAGGAGTGGGAGTACTATCGGCCTAAACTAAACATAACTATAAAAGGTAGACGCTGACACTGAACATTGGAAGCCTTTTGGAAGACATGAACACCTGTATTGTGAGGTTGGCAGCTTCGAGAGCCTAGAGCTACGTAATCAAAAGGTTTTGTCCCGCTCAACACCTGGAATAGTTCAGACATGAGTCACGCCCTGGAATCGTGCAGAGTTCATGCCCAAGAGGCAAGGAGACAAGTGCTCATTCAAGGCAGAGCAGTTGAGCAGACAGAAATACTCAACCTATAGTTTGATGCCTTTGCTGACAGTGAATGTTGTAGGATTTTGTCTTGCAGTATCTTGGAGTATCCAGTGTATCTTGCAGTTGTTAACAGTATTCGCAATTGCTTTATCTTAAAATAGAAAAGGTCTTGTTCTGATAAAATCATTATACTTTGATGTGTCCTCCATTTAAGGTTCTGTTCATATGCTTGAACCCCACAAAATGGCTTTATGTATTTTATGTTGAGTCTGATTAATAGTCAAATGATCTAGATTCTCACACACTGTTTCACAATGATGCCCTTTCAAAAGGTGCTTTCAAAGAAAATGGTGGCTAAGTGAGATCAACATAGGGTATAAGTGTGACATTTGGGGTTTGTTTGGGACTTCAGCAGACTCCCAAAGGGCAGGTTCAAGTGGCTCAGTGGTTCTGTTTAAACAGGGTGCTCACGCCTCAGTGAGCTGTGGGCCCCTTGCAGACCCTTTCAACACAACACATCTACAACATGTAAAAGTGTATAACAAACAATAATGTCTATCCAACAAAGAACTTTGTCAGTAACATTGCTGAGAGCCTGATCGGATCTACAGCACAGACCAGACTCTGAACCAACTAACTTCCCTCTGATTCATTTTCTTGATATGTACAAACACCTTCTGGAACCAGGCAGTGTCTGTATTCCATTTAAGTCTAACACTCAGCCCACTGGCACACCATGTCTCTTAGTCACTTGGGGTAACAAGTGGTGGAAATGGGTAAAACATCTCCACCTAATGAATCAGGTAAAAACATGCTGAGTAAGTGCTGTAGCAACAGGCACACAAACACTACCAGTACAGCTGCAATAGAAAGACATAGAATAGTCATTTTGGAAGTGAAACAGTAGCAGGTCTGTAACTTGAGATATGGTGACCATTTCTGTAACTGTACACTACTTTATCCATTAGTCTGACTGCTATTAGTCAGTTATAAGGCAAGATTGTCAATGCTGTAAATACTGAGTATACACTGATGAGTCACTTTATTTGGTACATCAATCCTGTATCTACACTCACTGATCATTTTATCAGCTCTACTTATACAGGTGCACTTTGTTGTTTTTGAATCATTTGTTTGCCCTCTTTATTCTCAGCACAGGAGTGATACTGACATTGAAGTGGAATTTTAGTATGTCTGGTGTTGATCACACACAGCAAAGCTACTACAGGTTTTAAAAACCTCAATGTCACTTCTTTGTTGAAAATAGTACAAGCCAAAAATGTCCAGCCAGCAATGTCCTGTGCAAAAAAACTGACCACTGATGAACTAGAGGATGACCATCAGCAGCTGCGTCGCATCGGATGAGTCATAATCTATAGCTTCAAGGTGGACCAACAGGTTAATGTGTCTAATAAAGTGGACAGTAAGCATTTAAAAAATTTCCAGCAGGACTGCTGTGATCCACCCACTCACCCTCAACCCCCCCCCCCCCCCCACCCCA
>JBBPCZ010030562.1:0-13853 GCA_037974445.1 Brycinus macrolepidotus
CACAGAGTTAAAGATAAATTTGTTAGAGTCGTAGAAAACTCCCACTGAAATTTATCTTCAGCCCAAACAGACAGTTGTGTTTGTACTTCATCCACTTCCCAGTTGTTAGTTTGTATCTCCATTGTCAGCTTGGCTGTGTCCTGCTTTTGGCCCTGCAGTCGAGCAGCTCAGTTATGGCTCAGGTATGGGTCACTTTATTTGTAATGGAAAAACATTTGTTTGAGGTACGACACGGTTTCTTGTGCCAGTGGGAAAGCAACATAAATCAGGTTCCTCTGGTATTTATGGTGGGCACAGTTACAAAAACTGATTCTGTAACAAGTATGTTGTGAATATGGACCAAGAGTAATTAAAACAGCGGTCTGGGCGGGTCCCCAGTTCAGTTTGATCATTAACCTAATCAAGCACCCCCACTATACCTAGCAATAAACACATCAGTCGAATCGGGTGTATTTTATCATTCTTTATTTAATCTGGGAATTACACTGATGGGAAAACTTCATTTTCAGAACTCCACAATCAAAATGATGACAGACGTCAGACACAATCAAACACTGATAAACAATAAAAATTGTAAGAGGAAAAAAATAGTAAAACAGTAATAAATCAGGCCTGGAAATAAAATACTAACGTATTAACATCATTGACATTCAATATTAACATATAAAAGTAATTTAAGAAATGTAAAAAAAAAATGCAACTAAACAATAACCTAAGCAAATCAACTAAAATAATCATAAACAGAATAAAAGTAATACAAGTAAATGTTAATAAACCCCAACTATATCTTGGCAGAAATTTGGATACATCTTTGAACTCTTGATTTTGTAATTTTTGTAAATTAATTTAGTAATTCATTTTAAGTAACAACTTTTACCCTAAATAATAAATACTCAGTGGAACGAGGCTGCCTCACAGTTATAGGATAAGTCTGTTTATTCTAGTCAGCCACCAGGCTAAAAAAAAAACCCTATCTGGTGAAAAATGTAGTTAATCAGTGAAGACACGTTTTGGTGTCCAGAAACTCTAATGTAGCCAAGAAGTAATGGAATCGTAGGCCTACAGTTTAGCTTCATGCATCTTCACACACTTGCCTCCAACTGCAAAGAGTCATTTCATTAAACAGACTGGCTAATGTGGTTTCTGACATGCTTTTATCTATAAATAAAATATGATTAAAAATTTAGTTACATTTACATTTGAAATGAGGGGGAAAATCTGTAAAATCAATTTTTCCACCAACGCAATTCCTACAGCAAGAGATAATACAGCGGCATCTTGAGCTCCAGAATGACAGACAGGAGAAAAGAAGCTTTGACATATTATATCCTAAAATATCTGTCAGAGAACATTTTGGTATCTAAAATCTATCAAAGGGAACATTTTAGTATCTAAAATCTATCAAAGAGCACATTTGATTTCAGAACAACCTGACTGACTTTAAAACATCAATCCTCTTGGTGCCTTTTAGTGTAGCTCTGCTGAACAGGGTGCAATCACAGGTTGTGATCGTACTCACTTACACAGATCCTGAAGTGGCTCTTCATCCTAGATGAATGACATGCCGCTCTATATGGTCATTAAGTTCAGCTGTCTTAGCTGTTTACCACTCTCAGCTTTCAGTGCCATTACTCAGCCTTCATTCCACCATTAAGAATATAGAATCTGTGCAGTGTGTTTTATTCCCCATTACTGTCACTAATCAAACAGAAGAATGGCACAATATAACCCCATACCACCATTAACAATCCTGAAATGTAATTCGTCCCTCAAATGTAATCCCTATCTTGAAGAGAGTGTGCCACACGCTGCTTGAGTTAATTATGTCATGCTCAGAAAGAGAGCTTTAGAGGTGAATGTTTGCCATCCTTGGACTGTAACCCAACCACAGAAGCATACTGTTGATGTTAGCACTACATTCGCCCTCACTGCTCTTGGCTGCAATCATATTTGGCAGACTCACAATAGACAGTCCAGCACTCGGTCCACCTCCTGTGTAGTTCAAGTCCAAAGTGGTGTAAAACTGTTAGAGTAAATGTAACTGATTTTGCCGTATACCTGCAAAAGCACCAAGTGTGGTCAAACAGCCATAGTCCTTTCACTTCAAGTATAAGAATAAGCATGGTAGCGTGTTTTCTTCTCCTTAAGTCATTCCAGAAGACTTTACACTAGATATTTGATTTGATTGCGTTCAGCCACATAAGAATTAAGACACTTTTCCATAGGTACACAGGAACGATACTGTATCTAAACTGTACTGTGATGGTACTGAACTTGCAGCACGTTTTCATGTTCCAGTGAATCTCAGTCCGGTAACGGAATTTCTGACTCAATTCTCTCCCACAGTTTATGGCCGGTCATCCCAAAACCGCATCCATGGAGTCGAACCAGCAGAAAGTTTTTCTGACAGAGCTGCTTTTGTTCTTATTATTTATAGTCTTGTGTTTTTACATTTTTTCTCAGCATTGTTTAGCTAACCCAGAAAACCTAACCCAGAAAACCTAACCCAACTAACTTATTAGTGATGTCCTGGTTCACCTTCTTGTTTCTCACAGCGGTAAAGGTAAATTTGTTAGCGTTATAGTAAACTCCCACTGAATTTTCTATAATCTTCAGCCTAAACAGATAGTAGTGCTTGTATTTTGTCAGCTTCCCACTTGTTAGTTTGTATCTCCATTGTTTTTTGTTTTTTTTGTGAGGACACTAAAAGCACAATGGCCTCTTTCCATGTTGTGATGACATTTCAACCAATCAGAAAGCAGTGATGCAGTCAGCTTGGCTGCAGACTGCTTTTGGCCTATCCGTCAAGCAGACTGGGTACAGCTTGGGTTGCTTTATTTGTAATGGAAAAACATTTGTTTGCGGTACAGCACGGTTCCTTGTGCCAGTGGAAAACCACTAATAGTGAGGTCAGGTAGTGATGTCGGATGATTATCTCTGGATCAAATACTGCACTCCAGTTCAAAATATCCAGAGAATACAGTTCCACTGCTCCATAACCCAGTGCTGAGAGGACCTTTATATCCCTCATTAGTGTTTGTACACTCTCAGCATTCCTAACTGAGTGGTCACTTTTCATGAAAACCATGTTGATGCTGCATCCTCAAAAAATACTGAACACAGCAAGAAAATTCAAGCCCAAATAATCCAAGAAAAAACACATCAAAGAATGTCAGAGTAGTTTGAAGAATCCACAAAATTATACCTAAAGTGTGCTTTTGTCACATATAAGTGCAGCTATATTGTTCAATAAAGTGAAGGTCAAATGCTCTACAGGACAAAAAATAAATAAATGATGCAGGAACTCCTTGCCAGTGATATAGATCTGTCTCAGTCTGGTCCCAGATATAAGTATGAAGTATTTCAAATGAACTCAGGTCACAGGGGTCATAATGCCTCTATATCGAACCTCAAACTGGGGTTGCATATAATGTGAAACTAAATTGCTCCTAAAGAGATACATTATGGGCAGTAGTGGAAAATGTTCTCTGTAGTGATGGAACTCCATCTCTGGGCTAAGTTGGAGTGGTGTTTGCGATCCAGAACCAATCATCCAGCACCAGTACCTGACGTCAGCAATGTTCTCATGACTGAATGCAATTAAATCCTCACAGCGATGTCCCGGCATTTAGTGTTCTTAAAAGAGTAGAGGCTGGCACAAACTCCTGATTAATGGCCTTGATTTCTGAAGACTGGTGAGAACATAAAGTCAGTTTGATGGACACAGATTAGCCTGGTCTTGGAAACAAATGCAGTGTCAATGGATAATAAGTGTGATTGCGTCAGCAGGGCACGTGAATTGATTGTGGCGTGTTGAAAAGTCAGAATAGGCGCCATTTTGATTCCACGCTACAAGCAGAATTCTTTTTAAACCAAATTTTTTTGCCCATAAAACCATTGTTTGAGTGTCTCCAAACACTGGTGTTATAGCAACCATCCAATCACTGTCGCATTTTCTCACAGAAATTCAATATAGTTGCCATTGGAAATTATTTTTAGACTTGTGGGATAGTGTGTTATGAGTGGCCACAGAGCATTATGACTAAGTCAAGTCTATGAGTCAAAACTGCATTTTCACTAGATGATACAAGAAAATATTTATTTTTGAATAATTTATTTTGACAAAGAAGGTAAGCATCTTGGCATCGACCAGAGTTTTTCACCCTGAAGCAATTATTCTCCAACAAGGCGGTCAGCAATCTAAAACATTTTAGCTTATTTATGGAAGCCAGACAAGGAAAATATGCAATATTGTTTCAGTCACCAGAAACCGAAAAACAATTTACTTTTAAATTTTGAACCTTCGTAGTGTTAGTTGATAACATGGCAGGTTTCTGTCTTCATCACTTTGGGATTAGAAGTTGATGTTGTGTTATTGCTGTCAGGACATGTTTGTATTCAGCAAGGCACACCATCTGTTGGAGACAGATAACCAGCTCATATACATGTCCAAAAGTTTGTAGACTCATGCTGCTCATTCAGTGTTTCTTCTGAAATTCAGGGTATTCAGGGTAATGGTGAGTTTGTCCCCACTTTGCCGCAGTAGCAGCTTCTGCTGCTGTTATAGGAACATCATTAGATGTTGGAACATTGCAGCTAGTTTGTGGAGGTTTCTCAAAGGTTCTTCACACTAATAAAACTTCTTAAAGAAAAAAACCCCAGAAATGGCTCTTTTAAGATCTTTGAAGTCACACAAGATAAACTTGAGCTTAATTATTTATAACATATGTTTGAGAGTGACTTCTTCATAATAACATTTTTTTTATTGTTCCTTTTAAATTCTAAAGGAATTGAAAAGATAATTAATTTCACTAATGACCCAAAAGACTTTTGCTGCAGGAAGCTGGCCCATCTTCTAAAACACGGCAGGGCAAATTTCTCACCAACATTCTCAAGCATAGCATTTAATCTCTCTGAGTTACAAAGAGTTCAATTGCATGGCCCTGTATGGCCACAGGGTGAATTATATCTGAACAAATAGCCAATTTTTCAACAAGAAAACCATTTTTAAAACCTGAGTATCTGACTGTTTGTCATTATCTCTACTCTCTGTCTTGAGACATAAGCAACTTGAGAAGTAAGGTTCACTGAATGGTTCACACACACAAAAACAAATAGTGTAACACAAGTGAAAAAGCCTAGATCTGAAAATACAATCACGCAAAAGAATTCTTTCAATTGTTTTTTCTTCAGTCTCCTAATAGTTTTTTCCCTCTTAAATAATACCATGCACCATTACCATTAACATCACAATATTGATTCAGTTTTCTGTCTTTTATGTGCTATTACTGGCTCTATTCTTTTCTATAAAGCATTAGGAATTGTTGTTCCATAAATCCCGCTTTTGTTATTTATTCATAATTGAATACAGTGCTGTGTTTCAGCATTATTGCATTCTTTAGTTTTCCTCATCAAGATTTTAAACACCATTAGTGTCACTGTTTGGGTTGAGAACAGTCCACTAAGCAATTTACTGTGATCAGAAACTCACCACTGATTTAGGGCTAAAAGATGAAACAAGCATTGTAAAACAAAAAGGTGTACATGGTGTATCAACAAGGTAAGTGTTTCTAATAAATTGGCCATGAAGATTTATAGACAGTGTTGGAAAACCTCAGCAACACTGCTGTGTCTGATACACTCTTCCCAGCACAGCACACACTAGCATGCTGGTGTTTTTGCTGTGCAGAAAATGGTCCACTTGGTCCTAATACTTTGTCCCACTCTGGTCAGTGTTTATCCTACACTCTAACATCAGTGATGCCAATTTCCCCGGCATTTCCAAAAGAACTTTTTTGATGGAGAATTTTTTAAAGATCCATTACTAATGAGGAAGTATGAATAACAAAAAGGTTAAATTGCAATATGCCTAAGAATTATTAAGAAACCTTTTAATTACATTTCCATGATACCACTTTACAATAAGACTACCGTTTGTGATGGCGGGCTGTCAGCACAATTGATGAGACAGGCAAGTGACCCTGGTGCTGAACGGCCGGTGTCCGTTGACAGCTGACAGCCACGAGGCCGTTCAGCACCATTATTGTGGACAGTCGGAGCACTCATGGTGGAGGGCGGGCTGACCAAACCAGGTGCACCTGCGCCCAATCTCACCAGCCACCCTCAATGAGGAGCTGAGGTGGTATATAAGGGCCTCACACCAGAGGGAAGGTGAAAAAAATTGCTTATGGACATTACTTATCATTTGACCCCTATATCTCCACAAACCCCTCTGGGCTCATTACTCTGCCTCTCCTCTGCACCTCCTTGATCACCGAGCACCAACCTTGACCTCAAGCTTACCCTGCACTATCTTTGCACTTGCATCTTTGTTGGATTTACCTTACCTGATTGTAAATCACTTCTAAACCCTTTATATGGGACCAGATACAGACATGGAGACAGGGTGGTAAGGTGAATCCAACAAAGATGCAAGTGCAAAGATAGTGAAGGGTAAGCTTGAGGTCAGGGTTGGTGCTCGGTGATCAAGGAGGTGCAGAGGTGAGGCAGACTAATGAGCCCAGAGGGCTCTACAGACATTCCCATTGATGTCTATAGAGGTTATGATTTATTGTACAGCAAAAGAAGGCCTACATTCAGTAATGTAAACCTACAAAGTGCATCTATGGTATATGGCAGGAGTTTCTGTGGGTTTCTCCAGTAAAACCTGCTCCTGTGTAGATGTTCCTAATGAACTGGCAGCTGTAGTGCAATTGAAGAACACATACGTTCAACAGCAGTTTCATTGACTGACCTTCATGGATCAGCTGAACAGACAGGTACGTCAGTCCTGGTTTAATCTGTCTGCCTTCTAGTATTCTTCTTCCCTTTCTCTCTCACATTCTCATTCGTCTCTTGTCTTGGATCTTCTGTTGTCTCCCATTTGGTTCCTCATTCTTTCATCCCCCAACCTTGTTTGAAGTTCTTCTGTCATAGCATTGAGCACGTCGCTGCCTCTGAGAGTGGCTGCATTGTGAGGGCGGGTATGGGGTCTGGGTGGATGAAGG
Source organism: Brycinus macrolepidotus (assembly GCA_037974445.1). Lineage (NCBI taxonomy): Eukaryota > Metazoa > Chordata > Actinopteri > Characiformes > Alestidae > Brycinus > Brycinus macrolepidotus. The sequence goes on from JBBPCZ010030562.1 coordinate 7,008, forward strand.
GTGGGGGAGGTGAGTGGGAAAGATCAAGACAGGGGAGAAATAAAGGTCTATTTTGATCCCTTTTGGCACTAACACATGTCAACTGTGCCATTTCTCTATGGTCTGCTAGCCAGAGGGTCAAGGGGAGGAAAAAACAACACACCATACGGAACACCGCTGTAGCCACTGAATACTAACTGTGTCGCACTGTGTTCATTCTGATGAATTTTAAAAGAGTGGCATCTGCATTCTGCTGCAGCAATCAGAGCATCATATCTGACACTGATAATTGAATTAAGTGAGAAATTTCACTTTCATCTGAAAGCTTACATTTCAGCTAAAATTTGATCATCATGTCATCCGGCACAAACTCAACACTTCAAACAGAACATTTTTAGATTTTCCTCATAATATTCCTTTTGCAGGTGATTTTTTTACCGGTGGTGGCTGATGTAACCTGTATGCAGATTTTAATGAAGATTTAAATAATAAGAACTAGATCCTGAAGGTATTTGTATATGTTTTATTCAATATCCATAGTATTTTTGGGATATAGTTATGAAATTACAATTTGTTTATTGAAATTATCGACTCAAGTACTCTGTAATGGGTATTTTATACGTAAATTAGACATTGACGTGCTCCCTTCAGTTTGAATGGCCTCCCACAGTTGGAAACATTTGTCCAGTCGATTAATGCTCATTGTGAGCTCAGGTGCTCTCAGTGGGGTTTAAATCTGGACCTTGACCAGGCTGGAACATCACATTAATCAGCCTTTTCTTCAGCCATCTCTTTAGGAGCAGTAAATTGCCAAAAGTGACTTCTAATTGGTCATCGTCTGAAAATCTTTTATTTTTTTTTCAATACTGAAGAGCAAGCCTCTTTCTGTAAAATTGTTCGTACTCCGTGGCAAATCTGCCAATACGTGCCAAAAATAGCCCCCATACCATGACGCCCCCTTCTCCATGCTTTAATGTAATTGAGATACAGTTGTCCTTTTATCTTTCTATTCCATGTGGAAGACATCTGTCCACTGTATCTCCATTCCACACATCTCTTCCCTTGGCAAGAATGGCTTCGTGGCACATTTTCTGGATACAAAACCAGCCTCAGTCTTCTAGACGCTCTGCAATTCTTCTAGAAACAGTTCTGTCATCAAACATCTTGGGTTCTTATTCCAAATTTTGAACACCTTTCTTGCTGTTTTTCAAAGGTAAAATTTTCATTTGAGATGGTTTTGGGCCTTACGGACTTATTTCAACTGTCATATTGTATTGCAACGAGGCTTATTCTCTTGATGATAAAGAAATAGGGGTACCTTCAGGTCTTATCCATTTCAAAACAACTACCACTGCCACTTTGATGAAAACCAGCAATTCATCTGTTTTATATTACACCACTGTATGATGTGCTGTCATTTTCACTACTGGAATTAAAATATATTCTGGGTACAATTTGTTCAGCTGTACAGTTTGATGTGAGATCGGATCACAAATAAACAGAATGTAAAGGTTTTACTGTCCTTCTTCCCCCCTCATGATGTTGATCCTGTTTTATTTAATTGTCTTTTCTAACTGCTGAAATCAGGCAGACACTTCAGGCCAGTTTTATGGCCAGAACAGAGAGACTCAGGAGCTTCTGTCGTCAGACCATAAGACACTTAGCCAGGACACGACACACAACTTTAAACTGTTCATTAAAATACAAATTGAACTCTCTACCTCACTTTACCTCACCTGCTGTCTCTTATTTAAGTCTATATACATAAACAGCAACTAGCAAACTGCAGTACATATATTCTATTACATTTGCCCACTTCGTATCTTGTTTACACTTGTAATGTTTGTTTGCACATATTTATTTAAATATATTTTTTCTACATATTTTTTATTACTTCTAGCTGTTAATTTTCTCTTTAATTTATTGTAACTATATTGCACAGACTCACAGATATTTCAGGGGCTCATTTCACCACATGCTATACTTGCACAACTGTGTATGGGACAAATAAAGAATCTTGAATCTTGAATCTACCTTTACTTGACCATGTTCCAACAATTTTATGTGTTAGAACTGGGGTGTTGTTAGGTCTTTTTCAACAGCCCTGGATCTCAAATAGACCTAGACCTATTCTTGTGTCTTTCTGATCATTTTGATGCTCACTGATTGATAAATCTAAATTAAAACTAACACCCCCAACCCCAACTGTTCATTAAATCATATTGTCCACCAAAAAACACTTTGCATCAAAAAACATTGATGTCTGGGCTCAGACTCCAATGTTTCAACATCCTGAAATAGCTCTGCCTTCGAATTAAACAGGTCGTTCGTATGCTGAGTTCCATAATACAGACACTTCATGCCGCAATGACCCTATACTTCCACTGGTAACACACTGAGAGGTGACTTTAAGCCTGTGATGAGAGTAGCAGTGGGATGTGGTCATCCACATCTGTGTCCTTCACTCACACAGCTGAGATCTCCTTGACCAGTACACTTAATAACACTGATATCAGAAGAGGAGTTCATGAGTCATTAAAGGTAATAAAGGTACTACTTTACAATAAGACGTTACAATAAAGAGTTTATAAATGATTTATAATCAGCTTGTTCATTTAGTTGTAGACAGTTTATAAATCATTAATAAGCAGTTATAAACAAGTTATATCAGTTGTCATTCATTGATGCAGGCTCCCTATTTGGCAAGACCTCAGGTGCTAGTTGCTTAGTTTATCTTGTCTCTTTCTCAGGCAGAATGTTAAACTGTCAGCTTCATCACGTCTTTGTTAACATGCTACTACCATTAAAACACCAGATCTTGCCAAATAGTGAGTCTTCATCAATGTATGAAAACTGTTATAACTTGTTTATAACTGCTTATTAATGATTTATAGAATACTACTAATACTAGTAGTAGTAGTAATAGTAATACTAATACTTTTAATAGTTATTTTGATTTTTTGTTTTGTTTTGCTGAACAGTGTTTATAGAAAGCATGGTGTTGAATTTTGCATTTTGCATTTAACAGTTTTTAAGGAAAATAGCAAATAACCTGGTTAATTACTACTGTAAGTTTAAGGGCTTGCTAATACTCATTTGATTTAGCTGCTTTCCAGCTGAAGGAGTCGTACTCAAATCTGGACAACTGACTTGACCTCCAAAATAAAATATGCAAAAGTGCATGAAAAGTCATTGAATGTTTAGTGTTCCCGTCTGTAGCCAGATACCTTTCTGTTTCATCCACGAGGCTCAAGTCTGAGTGATCAGTCTTTCTTGATTTTGGTTTTGCAGTACAATACACATGTATAATAGTCATGCTAACTGCTGATGCATACCTTTGTCACTCTGCTATCCCACCTTCTGGACAAATTTTATGTAAATGAGCTAATTAGATTTTTATGTGGCAATATGTAATATGTCCGTGATAACATGTCATATGTGGTCAATTTTATCTTTTGCAACTGCACCACATGGCTCTGTGCAGTTTTGTGCAGGGCTTCAAACAATGACAGAACATGCAAAAACATTTTGCCATGCTAGTGTGAACACTACTGTTCTAATAACAGGTGTATTAACATAGCAGTGAGTTCTGCGTTATGCTCTGCTCCTGACTTCATTTCAATGGTTTTACTCTTCCAGTTGAGGGTAAAGTCATCAAGCACCAGTATGTTACATTTAAAGCTTTTATTTAATCAAATCTATATGAAAACAACATAAAAGCTTGATGTTATAAATGTTGCTTCCTATGGGCTATTTGACCAGTCTTGTGACTGCATAGTTGATATGAGACTCCCTTTCTTATCGCTTTCCTTTTTCCTACCATTTATATTCAGTCGAGGTTAGGGGTCTGTGCACTGAAGTTCTTCCACATGAAACTTAACAAACCATGTCTTTTTGGACCTTGCTTTGTGCTGAGGGGCACAGACATACTGGAACAAGAAAGTATCTCCCCAAAACTAGGCTAAAAAGTTGTAAGCATATAATTGTATAAAATGCATTCGTATGCTGGACCAGTAGCATTGCCCTCCAAATGGAACTACGGGGTCACACTCAAACTCTGAAAAACAGCGCCAGCCCATTATTCCTCCACCACCAAACTTTTTTTTTGGTAGGTACTGTTCCCCTGACATCTGCCAGGCTCATCCATCAGACTGCAAGAAAGTGAAGCATGTTTCATCACTCCAGAGAACATATTTCTATGGCAATGTGCTTTTTTACCACTCCAGCTGATGCTTAGCATTGTGCTTAGTGATCTTAAGCTTGTGTGCTGCTGCTTAGCCATAGAAACTCATTTCACAAAGCTCCTGACACACAGTTCTTACTTCCAGAGGCAGTTTGGAACTCTAGTATGTGTTGCAACCGAAGATTTTTTATGAGCTATATGCTTCTGCACACAGCTGTTCTGTGAGTCATGCGGCCTGCCGCTTCGTGACTGAGCTGTTGTTGCTCATAGAAGCTTCTATTTCATAACGACAGAAATTTCACAAACTGACTTGTAGCAAAGGTGGCTTTCTATTGTAGTGCTTTGTACAACCCAACCTCAGTAAAACTCATTCTGCTGCCAGTGTTTGTCTATGGAGTTTGTAGCCGTTAGCTATGGGTGTGGATAAAACACTTGAACATAGTTTTGGTTATAGCGTAAGTTCAAATGTAAGGAAAACTTAATCAAGGTCATTTAGAATATTTACTACACGTCTTAATTATTTATACTCTCATATAAATAAATGTGTTCGCTCACATACTTGGCCATTAAACGCAATTCTGATTCTGATTCTGATTCTGATATTTCTTTGAATTATTATTATTATTATTATGTTTGTGATTGTGATTGTGATCGGGATTATGATTATGATTATGATTATTATTGGCAGTAGTAGTAGTAGTATTGGTATTATGATATTTACACATTTATTGAGAAAAGTGGTAAAAAAAAACCCTAACTGGCATTCATCAGACATGCAACAGATGGCAGTTCAGCAAACTTTGCCTTGCCTAGTCTGGTTTTAGGTGTACTTCTCTCTGCCTGGTTAAATTGAACAATTTATTTAATCTTTTCCTTTTTTTCCAGACAGTAGTTTAACTTTACATTGAGGAATCACCGAATTATTTAAACTTTGCCTTGAGGAATCAACCAAATAATCAGTAGCTTGACATAAGCAATGCAGAAACCAATAAATAAAAGCTTCCAAAGAAGTAAGAAAACTTTCTCTACAAAACATTTTACATCATTATGCAGGTATGACTGAAACTTTTCGGATGAAAAAAATGCCCAATGCAGAACTGGACAATGCAAAAAGAGTGTATATAAACAGGAGTTTTATCTCTAACACCACTTGCTTCCTTTCTGCTACAGAATCCTAATAAAAAACGCACAAATAAAAAAAGATAGATTCTTTTGGCACAGTTTATGTAAGTTCATTCCTGTGTAATAACAGTGATTATTTTCTCAAAATAACATGTCACCAAAGTAAGCCAGAATAAAACACAGCTCAATTTTGCTTCAGCGCATCCCAGGACTGCTTGGCTGATTAACTGAACTTAAGAATGACCTTTCAGAAGGTGCATGTGCAGATTAGTTGCAGCCTGTATCATCCCACTGCTAAAAAGTCAACTATAAAAAAGCTTGAACTAGGATAGTGCAGCGCGTTTCAGTGGAGCTGGAGAGAGGAGAAAAAAGGGAAATACTCATTTCATGGGTCATTTGGGCTAGATATTAAGAAGAGGGGGGAAAACGAACAGCCCAACTAGGTGTCAGATTGACAGGACACTTGTATGAGTCATTCTGAATATGCCGTGTAGCCCAAGGCTTCAACTATTGGGATTGACCCAGGGGCGCGCTCTCCATCTCACTCTGCTTCTTACATTCTCTCTCTCTCTCTCTCTCTTTCTGTCTCTCTCTCTGGACCTGCTCTCTGAGGGACCTTCCAATTGGCCTTTTGCCTGCCTGTGGGCCAAATGGAATGCTGAATTGATGTCAGCATGTCACCGAGACAGCCCGAGTTCAGTAATGAGCACATTAACAGCCGATATTGATAGGCACAGATGGCTAACTGGGTTATAGAGAAGAGACAGAGACTGAGTGGACCTTTACTGGGCAGCCAGATAGTCAACACCTCAAGAGCACACAGATTACAGCACCTTCAATACCAATAATTCTTGGGGCAGCTGGTGGCCTAGAGTTAGGGAGTTGCCCCTGCGATCAGAAGGCTGTGGGTTTGAATCTCAGGACTGCTAGTGGCATCACTGAGTACTTGAACAAGGCACCGTCCCCACACACTGCTCCGTGGACGCTGTGTTCCTGGCTGCCGACTGCTTCACTTAGTGAATGGGTTAAATGCAGAGGAAGAATTTAACACTGTGCACTGTGGTGTGTTCACGTGTGACTATAAGGGGCCACTTTGCTTTACTAAATAGTTCTACTTTCATTTAAGCTGTTCATGAAAATCTCTCATCTTTTAGAGCTTCTACACCCCAGTGAAAGCGAAGCATGGCTTGGACAGTGCTCTTCATGGTTTACCTTTGACTGGTTAATATGTGTTCTGCTAGTGTCCTGTGGAGATAAGAGGTAAATCATTTTTTTTTTAGAAAACTTATTTATTACATTGATTTTGCAGTGTGTGTCTCATATTACATTCTATATGATTTATGTGCCAGCTCTAGATTTGGGTGGTACAAGCAAACCCTAGAACACCCTTTGAAGGGTCAGTAAAGTAGAGACCTGCACTCCCGCGCGAGTACCGCGGGACCCGCGGGACCCAACGCACCGAGTGCGGCGCGGGACAAGATTTGTTGGGTGAATGCGGGTGCGGGCGGTAAGGTCCTCATGTATGTGCGGGTTGCGGGAGAATAGAATTAATCGCGGGACTC
>JBBPCZ010030581.1:0-13853 GCA_037974445.1 Brycinus macrolepidotus
GGAGGAATCTGGAACCAAACCTGTGTTCTCCTCACCAGCTCACACAATATCAACTACTTTTACAAACAGAACTAATCTTGATACTTTTTTACTGTTTTCTTGTTTGTTTGTATTTAATCTGATGTTCACTTTGTTAGCATAAAGACACTTTATCGTACGTTGAGAAAAATGGCTTTAAACAATTCTTATAGATGCCTAAGACTTTTGCACAGTACTGCACAAGGCAGAGGGGAACTAATTCTGAGAGTGCAGAAGATAGCAGCAGCCAATATACTATTCAGTTAAAATCACTATTACTGTTAGTAGTAGTATTAGTAATAGTAGTAGTAATAGTATTAGTATTAGTATTATTATAATACAATATTGTAATCGCAGATGATAATTACAACCTATTTTTAGCTTCTGCATGCACTAATGCTTGTATCGTCACTGGTGCTGGGAATTTCTCCTCTCTTTTTCTTCACTGCTCTTTTCAACTCACACTAAAGGAGCATGTAAGGCATAAGGTAACACTACTGTTCACCACACAATAGTTTTAAATTTGTGTCTACAATAATTTACATATAAATGTAATCCATGTAGAACTGTCTTACACACACAGCAAGGTGAGAACTACTGGTTGTTGTATGGGCTCAGAAATTCCACACCACAGCCTCCCTAGCTAATACTGCAATCTCATATAAAGCAGAAGGCCAGGGAGAGCTGGGAGGGTCCTCCTCATTTACAGCCATCAATCAAGTCTGAGAGGCACAGAGAGGTAAGCCAGAGCAGGAAATAAGGAGCCATCTCTGACTCATCCATCCTCATTTGCACTAGAGTGCTGCTCCACACTGGCATCCACACTCTCATACACTTGGGGAGCTTTATGCAAGGTCACTGAGAGAGCTGCGCTGGCTGGTCAGGGGAACGAGAAGTTCCAGTATGAAGAGCTCAGTCTAATGAAGTGCCTCTGCCGCGCCACCAGAGCCCTAAACATCACGATCCATAATTCAGCACGGCACCTGTCACGCGCCCCTCTCCAGCCATCTCATTACAGCTGTCATAAACATCAGTATTCACAGGCAAAATGAGCACATGAATGACAAATGGACTTAACTTCAGAGCAGAAATACATCCTATCCCATTTTTCCAAATAATTCACTGTGCTGTAAAATGTCTTTACAAATAACTTCCAGCAACAGGAGTCCTGGAACCTGTCTACCATGAAATGAAATGAACTCTTTTCCTGTTCAAATAGACAACTCTGTTTTCTCTTGTTCTCTTCCCTGTAGTCGTGCTCCAGTCAGTGGGCAGGGGTTAGCATGGGCACTCTGACCGGTCTGTGGCTACGCAGCTCTATATGCAGAAAGCTGTGACGCACTGAGTGTTCAGACACCTTTCTATCAGAGCCAGCAAGAACTTGTTTATTGCAGCAATTTGTGTTAGAGTAGCTCTTCTGTGGGATCGGACCAGATGGCCCTTGACAACTGTTCTTTTCCCTGTAGTCATGCTCTAGTCACTGAAAAAACAAATTTAAATCTAGCTAGCCAGCTGCTAGTTAATATACAACAATCAACCACAACTTTAAAACTATCTGCCTAATATTATGTAGGCACCCTCATGCCACCAAAACAGCTCTGACCCATCAAAGTATGAGCTCCGCAAGACCTGTGTCTTTGAGCTATGGCACAAAAACACAGCAGATCATTGCCCGCAAGGATCGGACTAGTTTGTCCAGCACATCATACAAATACTTGATCAGACTGAAATCTGAGGAGTTTGAAGGCCAAGTCAACATCTTTGACTCTTGGTTGTGTTCCTCAAACCATTCCTGAACAATCTTTGCAATGCGGTAGTTTGCGTTATCCTGCCGAATTAGTTGGCATTAAGGGGTGTACATCGTCTGCAACAATGTTTAGGTAGGTGACCTGTATCAAATAATATCCACATGAATGCAGCAGATAATTGCCCAGAGCATCACTCTGTCACTCAGTCACTGCCTTCTTCCCATGGTGCCATCTCTTTCCCAGGAAAGCAACACACACACATCCAGCCATCGAAGTGAAAAATGTGAAAAAGAAAATGTGATTCATCAGACTTGGTCACCATCTTCCATTGCCTCATGGTCCAGTTCTGATGTTCACATGGACATTGGAAGGACTTTTGGCAGTGGATAGGGGTTAGCATGGGCACTCTGACCGTCTGTGGCTACGCAGCCCTATATGCAGAAAGCTGTGATGCACTGTGTGTTCAGAGACCTTTCTATCAGAGCCAGCAAGAACTTGTTTATTGCAGCAATTTGTGCTACAGTAGCTCTTCTGTGGGATCGGATCAGACAGGCTAGCCTTCGCTGCCCAAGCGCATCAGTGAGCCTCAGGCACCCATCACCCTCTCATTGGTTCACTGGTTGCCCTTCCTTGGACCACTTTTGGTAGGTACTGACCACTCCATACCAGGACCCCCCCACAAGACCAGCTGTTTTAGAGATGCTCTGACTCAGTCATCTAGACATCAGTATCTGGCCCTTGTCAGCGCTGCTCACATCCTTATACTTCCATATTTTTCCTGCTTCCAACATATCAACTGACAGTTCACTTGCTGCATAATATATCATACCCCTTGACATGTGCCACTGTAATGAGGTAATTCACCTGTGAATGGTTTTAATGTTGTGGCAGATCAGTGTTAAACAGTACTGTAGGAATGAAGATGTATTGGCATGCTACTTGAATTTATAAATCTTTTAAAATATATATGAATATTTGCATATCATTACATGGGCTTATAGTATACTGTATTAGACTTTTGCCCAGACCTACATCATTTAGTTATAGAGTACAGGGGGGAAAAAGACATTACCTAATAGGTACATGCTTAGCGGTTACTTTTAGCATACTGCTGGAAACTTATGGAAAGTGGAGAAATGAGGGTGTCAAAAGTTTGTTGACACTGTTCTTTAACGATTTGGTTAAGTGTGTCATTTTTTTCCACAAATTGAGATATTAGTCATCTCTGTGGTCAATAGATAGCCGGATCCCTGGGAGACCCTCTCTGCTTGATTCACGCCTTGTGCTCTGACCTGCAGGGCTGTAAGGAGATTAGTGGTTTCTCTCAGTCTGGCTCGGGTGGCGTCTAGTTCTTCCAGAAGCTTCTCCTGGGCCTCTTTCAAGCTGGAGATGTGTCCTTTAGCGGAGCCTAGGGTTTGATCTCCCTCTTTCACCAGCTCCTGCAGACGGCCCACCTGGGTAAGAGAGAGAAAATAAGGAAGACAAATAGAGAAAGAGTTAGTTAGAGCTGAGGTGCCCATATAGGTGAACTAGTGCAGTTTCAAAAGGATGGCAAAACTTTCCCCCCAGGAATATGATTGGGCCCGCTCAACACTTAAAATGCCCAATGCCACTGGATCAGAGCGCTGTCAATCACTGCTGGATTTGCTAGCCGAAATCAGAATACCACTTTTTCAAACAGGAGGAGAGACATGACTTGACCACTTCAGCAGTCTAGCGTTTCCCCCAAAAGCTCTGAATCAACAAAATCTTACACTGCAACCGCCGAGCAGCATAGAACTTGTGACTGGAATGAAGCTGGGCGTGGCAAAAAGTGATGCCTCAGCACTGGTTCCATGCATCTGGTTTACAGTGACCTGTCTGATATTATGAACTGACCTAGGATACAACCATAGTTTGTCGTAATATCATTAGCATCAAAGCAATAAATTAACACAGCTCCACACCTTCCTAGTTTGATGTTTTAAACCACCTGAAGCAGTGCAGGATGAAGCCTTAGGTGCTCATGCACTGGTTTCAAACAAAGAATCTGAGACTGTAGCCCTCTCATTCAGATGCAGTTTTTGAAACGTGTTTTAAAGAAATATCTTCAGGAACATCAGCAGACCTGCTTGTGAAAGACCTGTGGAGAAATGTACAAGCTGCAAACTAACGAACAGCGAAGTGGAAATCTTCAGTTCCCCCTGAGAGCCTCCAGTACAACAAGAATCTATGAGCTGTATGAATGAGAGCCAGAGTCTACAGTTGCAGAGAAATTGGCATTATATATACACACACTCACTGAGTGAAACATGCAGCCTCTGTTGCTCTGCTGGAGTGAAAATTTAAACTGTGTTCATGCTGTGGAAATCATATGATCTTCATGTTCAGGTTAATGTGTATTCTGCATTCATGTAAAAATAATGTTACTGAATTACTGAATTACTGTAATAAATACACACTGATGAAGACTATTTTGTCCATGGCTAACAGACAGCAAAAGTCACTGACTTTTAAATGGAAAAAAAAAACTACCTCAGAGTCAAATTTGAGCAAATAAGACAAAAGCGATTAATTAGTAACAGCACAAACTGATACGATTAATTATTTAAATCATTTGACAGCCCTACTTAATATTGGTGAAATTAAGAAAGCCTAAGTTAGGTGCAAACTACTAAAACTACGTGAAGCCTAGAGCTGCCTCGCTACCTCCCTGTTTCTCACCTGCCTCTCTACTTTACTGTATCTCACCTGACCCTCTGCCTCACTGTACTTCACTTACCTCTCTACCCCATTGTACCTCACCTGACCCTCTGCCTCACTGTACTTCACTTACCTCTCTACCCCATTGTACCTCACCTGCCTCTCTACCACACTGTACCTCACTATATCTCACCTGACTCTCTCCCTCACTGTACCTTTCTACCTCACTGTACCTCATCTGCCTCACTGTAACTCATCAACCTCACTGTATCTGTCACAAGCAATTATAATGCTTGTTTATCTGGAATATGTTCTTTCTATATATTTTCAAGACCTTGGTTTTAGCCTTTTCAAATTTCTCTTTTCATTAAATGAAAAGTCTCATGGCCGATTCGGGGGCTAATTTCATGTTGTATTTGTGTAAGTGACAAATAAATAATCTTGAAAAATTATGTGTCAGTATTTTACAGATAATAATATTATATTCTAGGGGCACGTCTTGATAGCTGGCGATGGAAGGATTACACCCTCTGAAGCTCAACCATAGCAGCCAGGGGAAACTTTAGGTTAGCTCAGGGTTTATCATAAAAGGAAGGGAAGATGGGAAAAGATTTGTTCTGGATAAAGAGTACCAAAGGGAGATTTCTCCACGGTCTGCAGCAGTAGTGGGGCAGTGGAAGCCAACTCTGAGAGTGAAGAGCGCATTAAAACCCAGTGAGAGTAATGGGACGCTAAACACACAGCATTGAAATTAATCACTCAGAAACAGTCCCCACACCCATCTGCCCGCTGCAGAGCCACAGGGCCGCTGCTGGAGCCGCACTCAGCAGCCACGGCTTCCCAGTGTGATTAACATCACAAACACTACTACCAAAAGACTGGGGAGACCTTACCTCCTTTTAAAAATATCTAAATAATATACTCACCGTTAAGTGTTTATTAATAAATTACAGAAAAACACATGCAAAAGTTGTGCAAATACTTTGGAAACAATTAGTTTCAAAGTCTTCAGATTCATTAAAGTATCTTCCTTGATACAAAGATCAGTTTTTGCCTTTAATTTAATAACTTTTTTGTTTTGCCTGTAATAATTTTCTTTTCCAAACTGTAAAAGCACACAGTGAACCTTTTCTGGCCCAAAGGTGGTACAAATCTGAAAAGTTAAGAGTGTTGATTGCTTACATCACAGGAAAGTGATGAAATATGTGCAGTATGTCCTTATTTGCAGGGTTGCACTGTCATTAATATTCATTCATCTTCACTGTTTTCCTCAGAACAGTAGTGCTGTTTCCCTTCCCTTTAAATAAACCTGGATAGACTTTCATTTGTCAAATTATGTAAACTGACATGCGCATATATTTCAGCAATTTCGAAACCATAAGTTCCAGCATGAAGACCTCACTCTAATGTCACTTTTGCAAAGACAAAAACATTGTCCCCAAATTATTATGGCTAGTGTAGAAAACAAAGCAACAGAGAACACAATCTACTACACAAACTCCTAAGAATTTAATTCATTTTTTGCAATTTTGGAGACTTATTACTTTTAATAATTCACACGACTGCCAAAGGTATGTCGACACCAGACCAACACATGTATATAGGCTTGTTGAGCATGTCAACAAGTGGTCCCACTTTGTGCCAATTGCAGTCTGTACTTTCCACAAGATTTTGGAGTTTGTCTATTGGAATTTAGACAGAGAGAACTTGTGAGATCAGGCCCTGATGTTGGATGAGACATTCTGCATCACAACACACATTCCAATTCATTTCAAAGATGTTCAATTGGGTTGAGGTCAGGCCACTGGAATTTCTCCAAAGCAAACTCATCAAACCATGTTTATAGGGAACTGACTTTGTGCACAAGGTTGCACTGTTTGAACAGCAAAGGGTCTTTCCCAAACTGCTGAAGTAAAGTTGCAAGAGAATAATCAAGTTAAATGTCTGTATGCTTTAGCATTAACATTACTCTTCAGTGGAACTAAGAGCGCAAACCTCTGAAAAACAGCCCCAGGCCATTATCCCCTCCTTCACCAAATTTTACTGCTGGCACTGTGTATTCCAGTATGTAGCATTTTCAACCACATCCAGATTTGTGCATCAGATGGCCAGAGAACATGTTTCCACCACTCCATAGTCCAATTACAGCACACTTTAAAACACTTTGCCCAACACTTGGCATTGAGCAGAGTGATCTTAGGCTTGTGTGCAGATGCTCAGTCGTGGAAACCCATTTAATAAAGCTGCCAATGATCAGTTCTAGTGCTGGTATTGCTTCTAGAGGCAGTTTGAAACTCTGCAATGAGTGATGCTACAGAGAATAAGCATTTTTTTAACATGCTACCCGTTTTACTCTGCGGGTTTTCCCCACCCCGAAAGTTCTCCCGGGTTCAAAGATTTTTTTCCGTTTGTTTCTAAGACCTAAAATAAAAGAAATTTGTTCATTTTTGTTCTTTATGTTTACATGTGATGCCATTTTAAAAACCCCAGTAGTGATTATTATTATTATTACCTGTTTTTAAATTACAGTAACTTTGGTTCTATGTGACACAGGAACACCAATCAAAGCTCAGTATGATGTCTGACACCTCGAGCATCGACACAAACCGGGGGAACTTCCATATAAGGAGCAGTTTGGCCATATGACGACAATTTTCCATTTGTTGCATTGCCTTGACAGATCCACGCCACTCGTGTTCTAAGGGTTAATATATCCTGGGGTATAACATGCAGAAATCTAATGGACTGACTTGTGGCAAAGTTGACAGTGCCACTGTCAATGTTTGGAATAGGCACATAAATCAAACCTTAATTTCTCTAGAGGTTGACACTATAATAAGCATGAAATACTATAAAGAATGACCAGTAATGCTGGACAAACCCACCAAACCCCCCAATACTGTGAATTAAAAGCTCCCGGTGAAAAGAGGCAGGAACTGGAGATGTCCTTACCTCGCTGTTGGCCATGTTGAGTCTGGCGGTGAGCTCCTCTCTCAGGCTGTCGAGCTGCTCCCGCAGACGCTTCTTCTGCTCCTCCAGGGAAATGCGCTCCTTCTCAAACTGCTGCTCCATCTCCTGAGGAACCAACAGAGCACCAGCGTGAGGAACAGCACTGGAGATATGGTTTAGGTTAGCAGGTAGTATGCAAAAATAAATAAATAAATAAATACAGACGTTGAGGTTTAACATATGTCTGTAATTTGTCAGTGCTTTTGAAAGATGCAGTAATCACAGATCATATAATATCGCTGGTGCAAAGCAATCAATCACGGCAAAGGCATGCAGCGTTAGATGAAAAATGTAATTTTCAAAGTGACATGTAAAGGCAGTGCCTCTGGGAGGCTGGGAAAATGAAAAAGCAAAGTTTACTTCGCAAAGACGAGGGCTCCTGATGAACAAATTAATAAACGCTGCGTCTGATGATGAAGGTGAGCACTTTTATACCAGAGTAAACAGAACTATAGATTAGGAGCGCTGTGACATTTTTTAAACAGAAGAAGACCTTTAAGAGTGTCACCCACACACCGATATTCCTGTCAGAAGATGATGCCAGTGCTGTCACAGTCATAGGTTTCTGCAAAGGTTTGTGTGCCCTTAGTCAAATTATGCGTTTTATCGATTTTCGAAGTAAAAACAGTAGCACACACTTAACAGAAAACACACAACACAACATCCAATTACTGTTTTTACAAGGTTTACTGGTAATAAAATTATTTTCCGAATTATACTCTTTGTAATAATGGTCTTTTCTGAACCATAAATGGTCGAAATCTGAAAAGTGTTAATGAGTGCTTACATCACAGCAAAGGGATGAAATATGTGCAGTATGGCTTTATTCCCAGGGTTATTAATAATCATTCATCTTCACTGATTTCTTTAGATCAGTAATGCTGTTTCCCTATAAAAAACCTAAATAGTCTTTCATATGTCAAATTATGTAAAACTTTTGCATACGCTGCAGGTAAAGTTGTCCTTTACAAAGAGAGACTGAGTCAGTTATGGGTTTCAAGTCTACATGGTAAAGATAAAATACCTGCCTGATTACTGTAAATGACTGACTCTGTACAGAAGCTATAATTACGATAATCAACATTAATAATAAGTCAAATCAGAGCCAATTAATTTAAATTTGCATATTTACATACTGTACTGACAGTACGCATCAGTATTAATTACTTCAAACAGAGCGTAGTGTGTGTAATTGGGGCCATTCATGTCAAACATCCTGTTTCAGAGCTGCTGTTTTAAAAACGGGCCTAAAATGATTCAGCATTTTTAAAATGAAACACACAGTGTAATTACAGTCACACCTTTACACACATCCGCTGTCTCATGGTGATGCTGCACGTTCCTAAAATGAATATGAATCAAATTCATGCCAAATGTTTTTTATGCAAATATTTGCACATTTCTTAAGAGCACAAGGATTGGAGGAGCTATCCACATGTTGAGTCGTCAGCGAGAGAGGTCCTACCTAAGGCTGATAAATAATTGATGGTTCGTAGGCCTGTACGCTGAGTATAGCAGGCGAGCGTGCATAATTCACTGCATCCCAAACTTCGAAGCACACAAATATGCAAATGTGACCTCATGCATGTTTTATGGAGCCGCATCTATCAGAGCAGACGCAGGGTGAGGAGGGATCTAAATGCAGGCCGACCCCGGCGCTCGCTGCAACCCGCATCAGGAGAGGGGCACAGAGCGGCCTCCCACTGATTCTCTTCCTCTCCAAGAAAAGAAAACCCTCTCTGAGAACGCACACACACTTTCTGCTGAACATCTTGAGATGCTTCACAATCAGAGTTGGGCAGAACTCTGAATACTAATGATGACTGAATACTAATATATAATACCAACAATATAATATGCTGTTATAAATATTTTCAGTAACTCCACAATACATTAGAATGCATTTATTCTAGTGTAAGTGTAAAGTGTACATTTGTCACACACCACACCACACCACACCAGTGTGAACAGTGTGAAATTCTTTCTCTGTATTTAACCCATTCACCAAGTGAAGCAGTGGGCAGTCACTGACACAGCACCCAGGCAGCAGTGTGTGGGGACGGTACCTTGTTCAAGGTAACCTGGGATTCAAACCCACGACCTTCCTATCACAGGGACAACACCCTAACTACTAAGCCATCAGCTTCTAATGTATTGCGCTCCTTGTGCTCTTCCCTAAAGGCATCAGACTCCTCAATCAGAACTAAAACATAAAGTGTACCCCCAAATATTCTCCCTCTCCTCCTCCTCCTAACACAATGCCTTAAACAAACAACTCGCACTCCAACTGCCACTGTACATACTCGTCTATTTATTATTATACTGCATATCCTCTGTCCTGCTGCTGCTATATTTGCGCAGTTATATTTATTTCTGTCTACCTGTATTCCGCATTTTTGCATATGTAATTCTCCACTGCTAGAATACAGTATCTGTCATAATACTGTATTCATTCAAACTGTGGACTGCACTAAATGTTGTCTTGTCCTGTTGTTTTGTTGCTCTTGTGTTTTTCTCACTCTCTCTTTCTCTCTCTCGTGTCTTTGCAGACCATTTATTTTGTCCCGTCTGCACTTATGTAGTCTCATGGTGTTTCTGTTTTCGTTCTTGTGTTGCTCCACGGTCCTGGAGGAATGTTGTTTCTTTTCACTGTGGACTGTGTATGTGGTTGATATGAGAATGAACCTACTTGACTTAACTTGACTACAATACATCCTGATTGGGAACATCTCTGCAGCTGTGACTGTAATTTATAATTTATTGTAATAATACATTTAAATAATAATTTCTATACAAATTTCGTTCATTGCTGTTACTAGGGGTGCACCAATACAGTCAATTCATGGTTTGATTTGATTAGACGATTCAAGGCTTGATACACTCACAATATATTCAACAAAGTAAGACTGATAACAAGCTAAGATCTTACAATTTGTATTAATTTCTTCTTAGGTGTGCCCATTTACAAAAATATGTTTTCTTGCTGTTTTTCCTTTATTTTGCAAACTATAGAACTGTAATGACACAGTCAGCGCATGATTTGATTTGAAGCAATGCAGTACTTTTTTAAAGAAGTAAAAGGTTTTTTTTAATAAAAAACTTTCTTCGGTGGCACAGAGTCATGGGCATTGTGCAGAGATTCATTAATTTTCGTTGCAGGTGGTTTCATT
This sequence comes from Brycinus macrolepidotus, assembly GCA_037974445.1. Taxonomy (NCBI): domain Eukaryota; kingdom Metazoa; phylum Chordata; class Actinopteri; order Characiformes; family Alestidae; genus Brycinus; species Brycinus macrolepidotus. The sequence goes on from JBBPCZ010030581.1 coordinate 10,628, forward strand.
TCCCACGAATATGAATTTGGATGTTTGAATAAAACAAATTCAAAGTATACTCCTAAAAATAACACAGTAACCTTGTCTACGTTACATAATATGCCTTAGAAAAACTAAATATTGTGATACATATTGTGTAGTCACAATGCAACAAAACAATGTCGCCATTTTTTTTAGCTGACAAAGGTATTCTAAAAACTGAAAAAATAGTACAATGGTCTTTTTATCTTATTTACTATAAAGTGGGTGTGAAAATGAGCAAACCTTCACTGCCACTGAGAGCCAGTTCAGTCAACACCATGACTGAAGGGGACTGATCTTGGATTAGATTCCTCTGTATTTATGACGACTGTTCCCACATAAACTGATTCTAGATTGGAACTCCTACCTGGGGTGATCTGTGAAATCCCTATTGTCTCAAGTGTTTCTCCATTTAGTGAAGTTTTGCTCATTTTTACAGCTCACAGTAAATCACACTATGTCCTAAACCACATCCACAAGTAAAGAAGAGCTGGAAGTGGTTTGAGTGGGTTGAGTTTTGTGGATGTATTTACAGAACCACTGTGGGTGACCACTGGCTTCTATGCAATATCAGCCTCACAGATCCTGTTCTACACTAAAGAAGAAACATATGGGCTCTGAACATGATTAACTAATAAATGATGAGTAAAACAGTATAAATGTGATGATTTGCCAAAAAATTCCTTTAAGAGGAGGCAGATACACCAAAGGCCAGTCAAGTGAGAAGACTTTTGTGACTTTAAACCAAAAAAACAAACTGACCGATCTCTCAGTAAGCCTTAAGTTCTTGTAAATCTGAGCTGAATATAATAATGTCACTAAACACAGGCACAGAGAAGGACAGAAAGAAATTCAAAGAGAAGAAGCTCTTTGATGCAGGTCAGTGATCAAGAAAGTGAATGTCAGCTGTTTGAGCTTTCAGTTAAAATTGATACTGAATTATTATTCCCTTAAGATCCTCATTTGTGAGACTAAATGACATTTTTATTGAGAAGTTAATATCTGTGTTGTCAAATGTCCTTCCATCACCTCAAACACCGCTAGTGATGCCCCCCCCCCCCCCGTCCATAAAACTATTGATGCCTCCGACGCCTACTCCCTTTGGTTCACGTTCTGTCATTGAAGAGGTGAGTCATAGCTCAGTTTTGAACACACCTGACAAACAGCCCAATGCTCCGCCCATCCGGCCCAGAAAGGATAAAGAATAGGAGCAGGGAAGAGGAGAAGAAGCCTCAGGCTGGGTCAAAAATAGGCCGTCAGAGCGCTCGTCACGCCGCTTCTGAACGTGGCGGTGAGTCAGCGCTGCGCTCCAGCATAAGCCTCTCTCCTTCATTATTCATCCCTACCTCAATTTTTCACTCGGCATTTCCATTTCTGAGAGTGGCGGGCAGCGCCGAGCGGGCACGGGTGATAAGCACAAAGCCGCTCTGCTCTAATGAGATTCAGTGTTTAGTGCCTCGGCCCCATCCGGGACACGTACCACCCCCAATCCCCAGCCCCTTTTCTGGAGGACCAGGCCCAGCATGCCTCCAGGTGATAAGGGTAGGGAACAGAACAGGTAAATCTCCAATAGTATTCAGCCATTACCTGATGAGTTTGAACCTCAGAGGTATGAGAGAGACAGATTTGAGCTGGAGAGACAGGAAGCTCCCAGATTAACTCCCAGACTACGCCCTGATCCCTAGAGCTGCAATAATTAGTTGATAAAGTTGACTTGTGGAAAAAGTCAGCATACTTTTGTAAGTTTATTTCAAAACCAAAGCACTCTGTAATGATCTACAACAGAGATCTTTGCATCCAAGCCTTAAATCCAGTTTTCCTGGCCTGTTTTTTGTAATCACTGGTAGGTATGACTCTAAATGGGCCGATTAGTTACATAAATAGTTCAGTTCACTAATGTGATAAAAAAAAAAACTCAGGACTGGAAACTGTACTCATACAAACCCTAAAGCTCTAAATGATACATAACGACATCCCAGCTCCACACTTGGTGATGCGCAGCTGGTGGTCTGGTGGTTAGGGAGCTGCCCCTGTGATCGGAAGGTCATGAGTTTAAATCCCAGGACTGCCAGTGGCACCACTGAGGTACCTTTTAGCAAAGTACCATCCCCACACATTGCTCCCTGGGCGCTGCATCGGGTTAAATGCAGAGAATGGGTTAAATGCACAGAAGAATTTCACACTGTGTGTTGTGCCATGGTGTGATGTGGTGTGTTCACGCGTGACAAAAATGCCCACTTTACACTTAAACTTCTTAAACAGCTAAAACTAAGCAGAGGGTCCCTCAATCCTAAAGCTCAAGAAGCTTACATTTCTTTACATATAGTAACTGAATAATATGTATTTGGACAGTGGTGTCAAACTGAGTGAGTCCCTTCTGGGAAACGGCACTGCAAATTAGTGTTTCCCTCTTCTAATATTCCTATAGGCCTTCTTAATTAACTGATGAGTCAGGTGTCGTTAAAAAGGAGGAACTTCTAAAGTCTGCAGAACTGTGGAACGGGAAGATCTCAGTTTGGCATCCCTGACTTACAACATAATAACCCTGAAAATTTAAGTGGTTATAAAATCCTGGAACTCTGAACACAGCCCCCAGCTCCCAAGCCTCCCTGAAAACATACACATCATCAAACAAAAGAAGTGATAATTAACTTCTGCAAACCCGCAACTGACTTTGTTCACAGTTATAAGTATCTGGGGAGGGTTCCTGACAATAAGTGGACCTTAGATGTGAACACTGATGCAGTTTGCAAATAGAGGCAACAGAGACTGTACTTCTACAGGAAGCTAAATGTGTTCTATGTAGATAAGAATTACATCCTTATCTTTTTTATGCGGTAGTGTAAAGGGTATTGTGCATATAGTGGGTATTTGTGTCTTGTGTATGCTTGTTGTTTATGTTTATTATGTGGATGCAAAACCTTTTAGGACTGAACTGATTTTTTATTTTTCCTTAACCCATTTTGGGTTCCAGTTTCTGGTTATATGTGTGGCTGGTGCACATGCCCAGTAAACTTGGTTGGTATTCCAGTCCAGAGCGCTGGAAGCATAGGGGACAATATGCAGTATGTGGAAAAAAGTATTGGCACGCCTGACCATCACACCAACAGGGACTTTAATGACATTGCATTCAAATCCATAGACTTTAATATGGAGTTGGTCCCTCTTTGCAGCTATAACAGCTTCCACTCTTCCTGGAAGGCTTTCCACAAGA
>JBBPCZ010030591.1:0-13853 GCA_037974445.1 Brycinus macrolepidotus
TGTAGCCAATAATAAAAATAAAGGAAATCGTTGAATGAGAAGGTGTGTCCAAACTTTTGGCCTGTACTGTATATATAACAGGTTCTTTAGCAATTACAGTTTCCTCTCAGGGGGTCTATAGGACATGCTTTTAGCCATGATGTCCTGACTGATTGACTGATCAACTGTATATAATGTTAGGAGGAAATTACCAAGATAACATTTTTGGCCAAACCACTGTCTCTAAAAAAACAGTTATGAACTATCACATCTTGCAGACTGCAGTTGTATTCACATCAAACCAGTCATAGTGCAGCTTTTAGGGAGGACTTAGGCACACACACTACATACACACACTCTTTGCTCCATGATTAATCACATACTTCTTTAAAACGCACTTTGCCACTTGTTACGTTATTTTACCTCCTGTGGTAATGATGTATGGTGGCACTCAGATGGAAAAGAATTCCTGCCGAGTGCAGCCACTGCATGGAGAGAGTGAGTTTAGTCGCACCGAGGGGATCAGACCTTTGTCCTCCTCCATCTCTCTCTCGTTTCCTTTAGCATGCTGAGATCAGATCTTATCAGAGCGAGCTGGGGGATGAAATAAGCTCTTAAAGTGTTATTGCTTTCTGTGTGATCTCACGCTGCTGCTGGCTTCCTGTTCTTACATTCGCTCTGCTCGACATTAGTAATGGACCCTAGCTGACTACCTCACTGAGCGCTATTTACATCCATGCCTACTTTTCACATGTGCGCAGTTTCAGTTACTCTAATTCATTCCATTAAATTCACCCACATTTCTGAACTACATGTACCAAATTGCCCTGCAGAGTTCTAAAGACAGAATACATGAACAGGCCCATACAGCGAGAGGCTGAACGATTTGACCACTTCAGCAGGTGAAGGAAGACCACATGTACTGGTCAAACTTTACATCACAAGATAATGGACAGTGAAGAGCTAGATTTTTGCATTTATGTTATTCACGAGGTGGTACTACTCGACAAATTAATCGTAATAAGCTGGTGTAATGTGCCTCCTAAAGGCAAACTTGCTAAACAGATGAGTACATTTTGGTGAAGTTGGTGCTCAAAAAGTACTAACCCCCCTTCAGGGCATTCTAGCACAAAATGACACGCCCACCTGGAGACACAAATCTCTTATGCCTTATCAGCCATGTGGGGCTATGGACACGCCAAGTTTTGGTCACTAAATAAACGAGATGCACTAGAGTAAGAAAAAATTCTTAATCCCTTCGCTGAGGTCAAATATCTTGCTCATCTCACTCATTCTCTATCTGCCTCTTTTGCACAGATTTATGCAGGAAAGTGATTGTTCTTTTAAAGTGATTGTTTGACTCGAAAGCTCAATTTGTGCCTCCTCTGACCACAAAACTTTAGTTGGGTCACTCTGATGCTTTCTGGCAAACTCTAGTCATGCATTGAGGTGGTTTATCTCCTCTAATGGCTTCCACAGCCCAGAGCATTTTCAAACTGATTACAGAATATTTACAGAAAGCATAAAGGTTTTCACAGCAAATACACTTCTAGGTCACCACACTAGTTTCTGCATTCAAGAAAGCAATACATTAAATTGGCTTTATTCAGTTGTATACATCATTGCCCAATCCATGCACTGCCCACAAATGCAACTGTTGCAAGGTTGGACAATCTTGCAAGATGCAAAATTACATAATTGCAAACTGCATGATGCAATATGTTTCTGCCAAATGCATAATAATACTGTATGTATGTATGTCATAGGACTCACTGTTGGGATATATCAAGTTTTGACTGTTTTCTACACTTTAAAAATCAATTAACCTAAAAAACACTTCATGAGGTTTCTAATGTTTCATTCAGAATATTTAGTTCAGTTAAATAAAACCAACTCAATTGCTTGTTATGACAAAGTAATTTTTTAGGTTACCATTTTTGTAGTGTAGTTTTAATTAGCTGCAACAATGTAGTCCAGCTCGGCAGCATATCATTTTAACTGGAAACCTAACTTTATAGATTAACGTTTCTTGACCAAGACTTGCACTGTAGGCATATATTACACTGAATAAAGTTTATGTGTGCACTTTGTAAAATTTGTTAGAAAAAAAAAAACATCTATTGCTGGAGCATGGAAAGACTGGAAGAAGTGGAAAGGTTTTGCTGCCAAATGTAATTAAACTGAGAGACAAAACTGTGTTGATATGTTTTATTATAAGTGCATACTGTAATTGTATACTGTAAATAGTTTCAATAGTTCAATCTAAAAATTACTTGATGTAGTAATAAGTAATTGAACTGGTGTTATTTAACTCCAATAATTTTTTGTGTTTGAACAAGTATCACCACGTAAAGAAAATCTTTTTTCAGCACAGATGAAATATGATACAAAAAAAACTAAAGGGCTGACAGGTCTGTACTCCTGACTTGAAGCTGATGGCCAAGAGTACATGTTTGTTTGTATGTGTGTACGTGTTTGTGTGTGTGTGTGTGTGTGTGTGTGTACGTGTGTCACTGGGGAATTAGCAGGATTGCTAATGCTCTTTAACCTTAATCACACAGTGTCACAGAGCCTGTCCTTTTTCAGACCTGACCTTTACAGGCAGCTTCACGACTAACAGAGATTGTGCTGACAAACCCTGGCTTATCCGTTGCCTCGACTGCCATATGTGGTTAGCATGTGTGTATGAGATGTGGTTGTTTTTTTTGTTGTTGCTGGTGCTGCCATGTGAGAGTGATCTTTCTATGCTGTACATGTCAGTGAGCAACATGTTCTTTCTTCAGCCACACCTCTAGAAGGCTGTGTATCAATGGAGAACATACAGAACATGTAGGCTCAGAAAACTTTCACACTCCTTCTGAATTACAATGCATCTTATGGGAAGGTTCTTTCAACTTTTAGATTATTCACCCTAAAACATCTTTTTTACAGACAAAAATGGTTCTCTAAAGAACCATCCATTGAAAAATTGTTTGAGAAGCATCATCTATAACATTGCTCCCTTTTTGAAGCAAATATTTTAAAGAATGTCTGGCTCTTGGCAAATGTATTCAACCCTATCAAAAGTCATCAGATTTGACTGTATTACAAATCATGCTTTGGTTAGGTGTTAAGTTTGCGCCACACATAGCATTATGAATTTTGACTCGAAGGCTCTCCTCTGACCACAAAACTTTAGTCACTCTGATGCTTTCTGGCAAACTCCAGACATGCATTGAGGTGGTTTATCTCCTTTAATGGCTTTTTTTCTAGACATCCATTCACACAAGCCCGTTGAATGCAGAGCATGATGTTGTTCACGAGAGTTGATGTCTTCACTCCAGTCCCAATCAGTAATCTCTGTATTTCTTTTAAAGCGATTGTTTTCATCTTGCTATGACATTGAGTTTTGAGGGAGAGCCTTGTGTAGACAGTACCTGTATGTATGATCTTGTGCATGTCCATTACTGTATCTCTGCTTTCTTTGGATTATTCTTAGGTCCTCATTTTCACAGCTTTGCTTCACGTTCACAGACAAAAATGGTGAACGGGATTGTTATTAATGATTCACAGGTAGAAGCCAGTTGTAAACCAGTAGTGTAAGGGCAGTTTCTTTCATCTGTGTAAATCTGGAGCTTCCACAGCACAGAGCATTTTCAAATTGATTACAGAATATTTACAGTTTTGACAGTTCAGAGGTCAAGACTTTCAAGGGGGTTGAACACTTTTGCAAGGCACTGTATGTGCAAACAAGCAACACAATTTGAGACAAGTTAGCCCATTTTAGCCCCATCTTTTACTTTGAAACAAGACTTCACACACTGATTTTGACATTTAGGAGATCATTTAGCAATGTGTCACCAATATACACTATATGGACAAAAGTATTGGGGCGCATGACCATTACACCAACAGGGACTTTAATGACAGTGCATTCAATTACATGGACTTTAATATGGAGTTGGTCCCCCCTTTGCAGCTATAAAAGCTTCCACTGTTCCACTGGAGTTTCTGTGTGAATTTGTGCCCATTCATTCTGTAGAGCATTTATGAGGTCAGGCACTGATGCTGGACGAGACGTCTTGGCTCACAATCTCCATTCCAGTTTATCCCAAAGGTGTTGGATGGGGTTGAGGTCAGGACTCTGTGCGGGCCAGTCAAGTTCTTCCACACCAAAACTCATCCAGCCATGTCTTTATGGAGCTTGCTTTGTGCACAGGGGCACAGTCATGCTGGAGTAGAAAAGGTTCTTCCCCAAACTGTGTCCACAAAGTTGGAGGCATGGCGTTGTCCAAAATGTCTTGGTATGCTTGATTTCATACACCTTTGGCAATGGGTATGATTGAAACATTCAGTAATTAAGAAGTCCACATAAGATAAGATAAGATGAGATAAGGGCTGCCCAAAGAGCTCAATGTTCTTGACTAGCCAAGTCAGTTACCTGACCTGAAGTCCACAATACATGCATTTTATATGCCGAAGGCTCAGAACCCCCCAAAACAAGCTGTAACTGAAAACGGTTGTATTACAGACCTGCCAGAGCATCACTAGAGAACATCTCCAGAATTTGTTGAAGTCTGTGTTTGCCAGACTTCCAACATTCCTTAATAACAGAGATTTGCAACAGAGAAGTGCTAAACACTGGCAATCACGTTTAAGATTATATTCATTAATCTAGTACTCTTCTGGCACTGCCCATTCACAGTACGCAGCTCTATCTACCTCAAACATCTGGCTTAGACTCTAGACTCAAAACAGTCCTATCAAGTTTAGTGTTCAAACTGATGAGGCCGTGAGAGCTTTTCGAAAGTATCAGCAGTTGCTGAAAAAGTCAGTGGTGGTGTTTTGTGGCTGGTCTATACTCTGTATCTACTCCATTGAAGCTACAGCACTGTTTACACAGCAGACAAAAAAGGTTGTGATAAGAATAACATAAAACAAAACTAAACCTTTTATAGCTGCATTGGCCGCTGTAAAAGGAATATTCTATTTTTTTAAATTTTCCTTCTCCTGTGAAGCATTTTGGAGGTACAGGGTCAACCGATGGCCTCAGAAAAGCCAGAGAGCCTTTGGAGAGACTGCCAAAAGGAAGACTTGGTGAATAAAAATGGAGAGAGAGAGAAAGAGAGAGAGAGAGACAGAGAAATAATGGACAGGTGAGCTGTGGACACATTTTACATGAACCGAACTACAGCTGTGCAAGTGGACATTTATCAGCTTCTTTATCTCCACTTTCCTAAATAATTATCCACCCTCTTTTGCTTTTCCCATGGTTGTTGAACCCTTGGCTGATGCGATGGAGACCCCACAGAAAAGCCCTATCATGGGTCAGAAAACAAACTGAGAACATTCGTACTGATAAGCACATTTACTTTACCCTTTCAGCCTCATTACCTCTTGTTTTGTACTGTGGTCTTTTTCTTCTGCTAGATGAACAAGGGGTGCATTTATCAATAAAAGATACAATCCACATCACATACAGTTAACATAGATGAAACAACCTATCTGCATGTATTTAGTGCTCAAAGTATCTGTATTTGTATTTGGACTGGATGAATTGGACATGGGTGTGTCACTTGACAATGCTTTATTTATTTGTTTATTTATTTATTTGTTTATTTACTTTCTTACTGAAATGGACTTTATTTGTTTGTTTGTTCATTAGTTGACACTGACAAGGCCTTGTTTGTTTGTTTATTTATTTATGTATTGGATATGGGTTTGCCACTGACAATTGTTTTTTTTTATGTAGGTGGATTTGAAATAGCATTGTCAGTGGTATAGGCATGCCACAAACTATTTATTTATTTATTTATTTAATCTGTTTATTTATTTATTGAAGTGGACATGGGCAGTGTCACTGACAATGCTTTATTTATTTGTTTGTTTACCATTTGAAATGGACATAGGCATGCCACTGGTTTATCTATCTATCTATCTATCTATCTATCTATCTATCTATCTATTTATTTATTTATTTATTTATGGGTGGACTGGATATGAGTCTGCCACATGTGGGTGGATTTGAAAAAGCATGGGCATGTCACTAATGATTTCATTTATTTATTTATCTATCTGTCTATCTATCTATCTATCTATCTATCTATCTGTCTGTCTATCTATCTATCTATCTATTTATTTATTTATTTAACATGCTACTTTCATGGCTGTGCAGTTTGTATAAAACCATGGGTGTTTAGGTAAGCAGCTGAGACCTGTTGGAACACCCTGCCTTGTTTTGCCCCTTTGTAACATTCTCTGTGCCTTTTCCCTGTTTCTTGGCTTTTTGTAATGTTCATTTGTCTTTTTCCAGTTTTCTTGTCTATGTCATTGTTTACATCCCCCCTGTATCATGTACCTTTGTTTTGTTTACCCCGGCCATGTGTGTTTGTTGTCGTTTTGGTCAAAACCCCACCTTAGCTCCGCCCCTTGTTGTCCTGTTCACCTGTGCCTTGTTCCTGTCTCCTCCCCTGTCCAGGTGTTCTCGTTTCCCTAGTCAGTATATACACCCCTGTGTTTCAGTTTGTTTCAGGCAGCTGAGACTGGCACCAGAATGTTGGGGCTGGAAGCAGCCTCTGCTTGAGAACACTCTGGCCAAACTTCCATAGCAGCCAATAAGTAATATCAATGGGAGAAATGCTATAGTGAGGCTGCCACAGAGGCATCGGGCCTAAAGCTCTCAGCTCCAGCCACAGTAAATGGGGCTGCACATGCTCTTGGTCCCTTAACGCCACTCTGTGTCAGGGAGGACACTGCTGTCAGTTGGCCTTACAAAGCTGCTTTGCGTCCCAGAGGACACCTCAGTAATGGTTCCTGAGCCTCCAGTCCTGGATGTTGCAGCTGAGTGGGTGCTTGAGCACAAAAAGCCCCCTGGTGCCCCAGAGAGCACCTTGTTGCCGTCTTCTGATTCCTTCTTGTCAGTCGTCACCCCGTCTCCTGTTTCCCTGCCAGAGACATTTAGTCACCGGTTTCAGCAGCCCAGGAAGTGGCTGCTGCCCAACCATCGTTTCAGCCCCCTGTTGCTCCCTCTTTAGTTCATGTGCCCGTTCTTGTCTCTGTCCACTTCTCTGTTACTGTATTGGTTTCTGTTCCAGTCTCCTATGTTTTGTCTATTCCTGTCCCTGTCACTATCCCCATCACTATCATCATCATTATCCCTGTCCCAGTTTTCATACCCCAGTTTTCTGTCTCCTGTCTTGTCTTAGTCTCCTGTCCTGCCCAGTGTCCCATCTCCTGTCCTGTCTAGTGTCCCGTCTTTTGTCCAGTATTCTGTCCGACCTGGTGTCCAGTCTTCTGTCAAGTCCCCTGTCCAGCCCCATGTCCAGTCTTTTGCACAGTCCCCATCTTGGCCTCCTGTCCCATCTTGGTCTCTGTTTCTTGGCTTTTCGTAATGTTCATTTGTCTTTTAGTCATTGTTTACGTCCCCACTGTATCATGTGCCTTTATTTTGTTTACCCTGGCCATGTGAGTTTGCTGTTCTTATCTCCTCCCCTGCCCAGGTGTTCTCGTTTCCCTACTCAGGATATATACCCCTGTGTTTCAGTCTGTGATGGTCAGTTCTTTGTGTTAATGCCCTGGTGTTAATGCAACAAAGGTTCTACAAATGTAAATAAGGAATGGAAGAAAATAAGCCATGTTTTATATGACCATACAATCGATTTTACTAACGCAACATAATTTTTTTTCTACAAGTTAGCGAAAACCTATTTGTGGATCACGTGACTTTTGGCAGCATCATTTCATGCCAAAACAAAGCTGCAAATATGGCTCGTACTAATTATAAATGTATAGGTACCACAAAAGCAGGTGGGGCTACTGGAGCACTAGCACTCTAATTCATCTTATTTAGACAGTTAAAGGCGCTAATCTGGACTACTACAGTTCAGAGTGTGTATGAGAGGTCAAGAGGTAAATAATCTTATCGTTAGCTTGTCAAAAGTACAGTTGTATTGACTATACGAAAGTTGTCAGCAACTTCAAGTTTCCCCTGAAAGTAATTATTTAATTGGCTTTGTTTTATGCAAACTTTAACCTCGGCACTTAAGATTTTTTCATTCTAGTGTAGGTAAATTCTTATAAATGCCAGATGAATTTACTTAGCTATGAAATGTTTTTTAATGTCATGGTCTTACATAAACCCTGGACTGTAAAGGCTGACTAAGATTATGGTGAAATTTCACATATTTGGAGAGGGGTGCTGGCTCGCGTTAATTGTGATATGCTTGGGGAAGTGGGCTACCATTGTGACATCAATATTTTTTCATGGTTTTGAGTATGTTGAACAATTTGTTTTTGTTTTTTTTTGCTTCTAGAGCACAGAATATGTAATTTAGATTTCAGCATTGCTAACAATGACACAATAAACTAGAGAAGCTGTCTGGTGGATGGTTACTGTACAAGTTGTCATTACACTAAACATACTTTTCATTTGCTATCATGAGAAAAATGCTTGATTTTGACATCAGGTGTGCTTATTCCTCCTGTTCAAGCTTCAATGGAGTCATTTATTTTTTTCTGCCACTTACTTACTTACTGACTGACTGACTACAAGTGGAAGTGGCCAGAGGAAACTTACAGTGGTCCCACCAGAGTCCTCTCAAGACACGAAACTTCTCAAGACTGTGTCCATTAATGGCAGAAACATACTTTTCATTGTTCCGCTTCAAGAGGAAACTGATACCACAGCACTCCCTCTTTATTCCTCAGAGTTCAGTAAAATGCTGAAATCACAATGCATGCCATGTGGCAAAACACTACCATTACAAGTTCTTTCCCTACATGTAGAGTCTTGCAGCAAGCCTTCAGAAGATGCTGACTTAGTAAGTTGTTCTTTTCATTGTGAATAAATTACGGTAAACTGACTGTCATTGCTGTCTTTCACCTTAAGAGAAAGCAGGCTGAAATATTTAGTCTTTCATCTCTGCTGGCTGACAACACTCCAAAACTTTTCATATTGTGTTAATAGGAGAAAGAAGAGCCAGACCCTGAAGCTTATTATATAGCTAGCACACAGATAGAGCGTAAGTACAAAGTGCCACTTACTTTCATGCTTTATGGAATCTCATAAATATGTACAGGATTGGTTATGGACCATTTTTCACAGACAGTACAGACTGCATTTTTTGTTTGCCCAGACACTAATCAGAAAATGTCCTATTTGCCAAGTTGAGTATCCATCAGACTTAATTGAGAGGCATGCTAGTAAGTGTGGTGAGAGGTATGATGTACATTATTTTTTGAGGACATAATGAATATGCCTGTTTAATAATATACATTCAATTTAAGCATACTTCCCACTCAGAATTTATGTAGAAGAGGACACTAGTTAGACTGATTGCAGAAGCAATCACACTGTTGTTCTTCCAAAGTTTTATTATTATTAGTTTTTGGAACTGCTTCTCCTCCAAGGCCGTGTGAGTAATTGGAATAATTTCAACTCTGGGTGGTGGTGGCCTAGTGGGTTGGATACTTGCCTCTGGACCAAGAGATCATGGGTTCATATCCTACCTTTAGCACCACCAATGGGTTCCTGAGCAAGACCCTTAACCCCAAGTTGCTCCAGGGAGACCGTCCCCTGTAGTTAGGGAATAGAAGTCGCTTTGGAAAAAAGTGTCTGCTAAAATGGTGTAAATGTAAACTCTGACATGTGCCCACCCTGTCGCACTAATACGCAGCGAATCAATCAGATGATCAGGAGCCAAGTATTGATTGTTTAAAAATAGGATGAGTCACCTTTTGAGTCTATATGAGAGAGTGTGTGACGTCACACCTATGGTGGCTGCAAAGGGACAAAACACAAACGCGGAGAAAAAAATGCAGAGCAAAACACACAGCAGATTCATAAACAGATTTCAAGACACTAAAACTAAAGTCATTTAAAAAAAAAAAAAAAAAAAAAGACATGTCTCACTGTTTTTGTGACTTAATTTAAAACAATAGGCCTGTGAATGTGGCTATGTGCGCGTTCAGCCGTCTTTAACCATAAATGGCTTGGTAAGAGCCGGCAAGTTCATGCTTCCAAGTGATGCAGTGGTAAAACGCTGGCCCCTGAATCAGAAGGTCGCCAGTTTGAATAGATTTTTTAACTTTAACTTTTTAATTTTGTCCATAAAAGCGATGTTTGAGTGTCTTCAAACACTGGTTTTATAGCAACCCCGCAATCACACTTCACATTTTCTCATGGAAATACATCTAGTTAACAGCTACTATTGTTTTTCCCTCACATGGAAATTAATAGAATTAGTGGTTTACTTTAGTTCTTTGTTTGAGTGACTCCCACCCTAAAACTTTCAAACAGAGTTATAGGAAGAGTGTTTTTAAATGAATGTAATGTCTATTCTGTGTCTACAGTCTGAAAAATCAGACACTGGATATGAGTGGAAGTGGGGGGAGAGCAAGCATCATTCAGCACAGCTTCCCAAATTGTACCTACTCTGAATCAGCAAGAGGATTCCAGTTCAGCAATGTTTGGTTGTGGTGATAAAGCAGTAGGTTTGTACTGAGTTTGATTCTCCCAATCATCTGTTCATGTGTTTTACAACAGGTGCCTAAATCACAGAGACTGACTTGACTTAAAACAGCACTAATTGGATTTATTGTGTGAACTGAATAATGCATTGCTCTCCTTTTATTGGTTATTAAACTTTGCCACCAGTTTTTTTGTAGATTGGAAGACAACACAAGATCTGTCAAGGGCAGCTGGTTTGTACAAGGTCATTGACCTTAGAAGCAGCATCATGGACCAAGCAATGACATTTGTTGCTTTTTAGAAAGCAGGCAATGTAGAGTGGGTCAGTCCTTTGCAAGAAAGACTCGCAGGGTAGTAATGGAACACTTCACTTAATTTTCTGTGCTCTGGGGTCCTACTCATCATGTCATTGTACTTATTTCAAGAATGTCCAGCAGACTTTATTGTTCACCCCAAATACTGTATACTGAAATATATTTTTTCACATTCATTCTTGTTCTCTCAAACTATTTGCACCTGACCACAGAATCGGTAAATGCTTTAACACAACTGTTCAAGGCATTTATTCTATGCACAGGACAAACATGTGTCACAAAGCTCTTTGATGGAGAGCCAGAACGTCTTGTACCATTTCTGGTTGAGAGTGATCTGTTCATGATGGCTGGCAGAATGATAAGCCATTACTTTTTCACACGGAGGTCCTACTTTCGCAGGACTGAGCTCAGCTGTTGTTCATGTACTTTCTGGAGGCAAAGCTGAAACTACAGTCATAGAGATCTGTGACTATCCAGATAATGATCTACGCGAGAAAATTAAGCTGGTGTGTATTCTTAAAACTTTATATATAAATATATATATCAATATTTGTGAAGTAACCTATATGCTCAGTTTATTTTATTGTTGCACCATTGTAGAAAGTAAATTCCACAAGCTATAGTGTTGCACACTGAAAGCTGTATTTAATGCATGATAAACTAAATCTAAGACATGCCTTTCAGCTGAAGAAAAGGAGAAGGCTGACACTTTGCAGTGTCAAATAGCTGCAGTGACAAATAGCTATCATAGATGGCTCTTTGAGTGAGTTCTTCATCATGCGGTATGGGTTTTTGCCTCAGATTACCCAGAAAATGGCTTTCACCATTTTTTTTTTTTTTATTTCTACACATAAGTTACATAAAAATGGTTTTACACAATATTAAACGTTTACACAATATTAAACATTTTTCTTACATTAGCACTGTCCTGGTATGTGCTGAACATACTGAATGGTAGCCGGATACCAGTGGATCAGCAGCTGCTTTCAGTGCTGCCAGCTCTTCATAGCTCAGCAGGTCTGCAACCCCATGGTGTGGGTCTTCAAGAAAGCCACAAGTGGGTCTTCAAGAAAGCTGATTTAAAAGGCTGGTTCCATTCTGGGTGTCAAACTGGAGACCCTGGTTGGGGTGTCTGAGAGGAAATTGCTGAAGAAGCTTCTCTGCATCATGGACAATCCCTCCTACCCCAGGCACGCCTCCTTAATAGGACATCGGAGCAGACAGCAAAAGACTCAATGCCTCAGAATTCAGGACTGAATGCCGCAGGAAATCCTTTCTACCTGTGGCCATAAGACTGTATAATTTCTCCCCGTTCTGTAATCTTTTTAAGTTTTTAAGTCATTGTTCTGTTCTAAATCGGATTTCTGCAATATGCAACTCAACTGTATAATCTGTGAATTGACAATGTTATTGAATGTTAATATCATTACCCTTTCATCAGCTGCTATTTTATTGCATTTATTTTTTATTTTTATTGCATTAACACAGTCACCTTCACAAGCCATTTTGCACTACTGATCTGCTGGTACAGCACACTAAATCTTACACACAGTCTTTTTAATGTTTCTATTGTCACATATATCATCAAATACGTATATCTTTTATTCTTTCTTGTTGCACTGAGCATGTTAATGACACAATACTTTCCCTCAAAGTTCTTTCTTATCTTATCTTATCTTACACTGTAATATTACAAGAGTTAGTATCAGTAGCTTTTGTACCTCTGCACTGAAGAGCTAAAGATAACATTAACATCTTGACCTCTCATGTTCACTCCATACCCACCCTGTACTGTAGCAATCCAGATTAGCTCCTTTAGCAATCTAAATAAACGGAATTAGTGTGGAGGCGCTCCAATAGCGCCCCTGCTGTTGTAGTACCTGTACATATACAAATCATGTAAGCCACATTTGCGACTCATTGTTTTGGCATGGAATGACACTGCCAAAAGATCCACAAATGGCGTGTCGCTAACTTGTAGACAAAATGTGCTGCGTTAGTAAAACCAGTTATAAAACATAACATAAAACATGGCTTGTTTTCTTCAATTTTTTTTTTTTTTTTTTTTTTACATTTGTGGAACGTGTTACATTTGTTTGCAGGTAGCATTTTCTATTTCCAAAACGTGTTGTATTTTTGAGATAGAGGTGTCTTGTGTTTTCAGAGCACACTATATAATTGAGAGGTGTGTCTTGTATTTGTAAAGTTTGCATGTTTGTGCTCCATGGTGGCACAGTGGGTAGCGTTGTGGCCTCACACCTCGAATCCAGGTCCTGGTCTTTTGTGTGTGTGGAGTTTGCATGTTTTCCTCATGGTGGCGTGGGTTTCCTCCAGGGTCTCCGGTTTCTCCCACAGTCCAAAGACATGCGTGTCAGGTGAATTGGGGATTCTAAATTGACCGTAGGTGTGAGTGAATGGTGTGCGTGTGTGTCCTGTGCCTCGTGCCCGCAGACCCCAGGATAGGCTCCGGGTACCTGCGACCTTAGTAAGGATTAAGCGGTTACAGAAAATGAATGCATATTTGCAAATGGTGGGACATTTTTGAATCACATTGTGTTTGTTTGCAAATTACAGTGTATTTGTAAAACATATTCAGTTTATACGTGATGCTTTGTCAGGTTTGTAAGTCCATGCAATTTTGCTCAGTGTTTGTTGTCAGGGTTAATGCCCCAGTTTGACTTGGTTTGCTTCTTGCTTGGTGTTAGTCTTTGGATTTTTTGTTTTTGCCCTGTGGATCTCTGTTTAGCTCTGCATCCTGTTTTGTTTTTTTACTGTTAATTAATAATTAATTGTGCTTACATACACCTTATCTACGTCTCTACACGTCACACCCTTCCTGTAATGCATTGTTTTTGCTCTGCGCTAGGCAGATTTCGACTTCTAGCTCCACCCCCTGATCATTGTGTTCACCTGTAAAAACTCCTTACCCAGGTTTTCCCCTTCCTTGCCCTCTAGAAGTACCCTTGAATCTTTGTCCAAGATTGTTGGTCCACTGTAGGACTTAT
This sequence comes from Brycinus macrolepidotus, assembly GCA_037974445.1. Lineage (NCBI taxonomy): Eukaryota > Metazoa > Chordata > Actinopteri > Characiformes > Alestidae > Brycinus > Brycinus macrolepidotus. Next base: position 13,746 of record JBBPCZ010030591.1, read on the forward strand.
TCTATGAGTCTGTCAGTCTTCTGCTTTGTTACTGTCACGGTTCCGGCCCACGGCCGCTAGAGGCTGCCAGAGACCTCATTTAAGCAGCCACGGCTGCCTGAACTTAGC
>JBBPCZ010030659.1:0-13849 GCA_037974445.1 Brycinus macrolepidotus
TTGTCCTTCACTGGAAGTAAGGGGCCTAGCCCAAACCCTGAAAAACAGGTGTGTCCCAATACTTTTGTCCATATAGTATGTCTCTTTAAGAATATGTAGTATTATAACACAATGACAAAGTCACATAATAAACACAGGACTCCATTACCCATCTCCCATTAATATGCAAACAGGCCTTTTAATGCCCCACTAAATGACTTCAAGAAGTTTTTAATTAACAATGCAACTCAGTTTTAAAACCTCACATCAATGTGAACCCTACTTTATTACATTACCATAGACAGACTGACTGACTGATGGATCAGATTGAAACACTCTGTAGGGAGTAGTAAGAGGAATCTGAATTGAGTTTATTATATGATTAATGCATAGAAATAAAGAAAATAAAGGAACATTACACACAGTATCTACAGATCCTCTCATCTGCCATCCTATGTAATGACTGTATTCATGTTATATTGGGCAGCTCTGTAAAAGAACAGTTTGTCATTAAAAGAGAAGCTAAGCTGGGATAAATCTTTCAGAGTAAATCTCTTTAACTCAGTATCAGACTTAGGACTGAAAAAAAAGATTGATATTAAACTTTGTACAATGTACAAAACAGCTTTAATACTCATGGAGCAAATATGTGTGTGTAGACATTTAGATCTTTGCAAGGACCTTGTATTCCCATAATGATACAAAAACAAGAACTTTTGATGTTGTTCCTTTGGATATTCCCCATGAGGAAAACGCACGTATTTCTTTGTTTACTTATATATTTCTGTTTTATTTATGTACTCTTATTTTTAGACACTTTTATTTTTAAAGGCTAGGGTTGAGGTTAAACGGCCCATATCCTACTTTTTTGTCATTTTATTTTTTCCCGCAGTTCCACTTATGATGTTTATGTGGGTTTATATGACCATTTTCTTCTCTTCATCCCTTCGTACTAAGAAAGGTTTTTTTGTTACTGTGCCTAATATATTTAAATAACCTCCATTCTGATTGGCTGTTCTGTATTGTGCCTCTCCTAAAAGCAACCCGAACTGTGCGGGGCTAATCTGATGCGCAGGGCTAATCTGCTGTAGGCTGAATAGTTGGGAATATGTTAATGCGTTGGTTTTGGTGACATCACAAAAACAGTTGTTCAAAACTGTCCTTGCAGTTTCGTTCATGTACATTGACTGTACAGAGTGAATGCTACATTTTGAAACTCGTAACAGTGCTTACATATTACATCAATATATTTAATCAAAGTTTTCCATGATATGGGCCAAAATATGGGCGTATGATTAACATTGTTTACCTCCAGTTTTATATGAGATAATGGAAATACCCCACAAAGATAATTTTAGTCCCACTCTGCGTATGTGTGTGTGTGAGTGTGAGTGTGTGTGTTTGTACTTTCCTAAATACTGTCATCAGCTTCTGTTTCAACACTCGCTCCACATGGTTTTGTGGTGGTTTCAGACTACAAGGGTTAAAACTGCACCACCACTCTGTCCACTCAGTCCCCCAGAAACCCCCCGATCCCGCAGAAGCCATCTCCCCTTTTTTTCCAGGAACGAAAGCAGATCTGCCCGTGTTTGTTTTGCTGTGGATTTGAATGGGAACTGTTCCTGCCAGGGATGGGAGAGACTATAAAATCTGCAGCGCAGCCAAAGGACGTCCTGTGGAGCAGCTGCTCTGCGCTAACAGCCTGACACGCCAGCCCCCGTCCAGCCAGGCCCGCTGACCACAAGCTCCACTCTGCATCATAACAGTAATCAGGCACCGGCAAGTGGGAGCGCCGCAACCACAAACATGAAGATGAATCTATACGGTTCTTTATATACATATTTTGAAAAGAAATCACTGTGGTCTCTATAGCATATAATAGAGGATGTGGGCATGAGTAATGTCTAAACAAATTTCGCTTTAGAATTCCACAGTGAGATCATGACACAAATTCATATATTCTAAACAGCTCACCATATAATTACTCAGCTTTTTCTTTTCTTGTTAGTGTCAATCATAATAAGAGCTATCTATTCTAACATAATTACAAATATGGACATCCAAGTCTAAATTTGTTATTTTAATAATGTAACATAAACATAATTCCAAATTTCCATACCAAACTATTTCTTTTCATGACTTTAACCCTCTAAGTCCAAAGAAAATTAGCAGTTCTTTCTACTTTTTGATGTACTGTTCACCTTTAATAACATAATATGAAGTCAGTTTATTTCCATAAATACATTCTCATCCACTGAAAATGCATCCTGCTCTTCTTTAGAGTGGCACAGACTTGACCATGTGGTTTAAGGCACACTATGACTTAAAAAATGAACAAAACTTCACAGCATAGCTGAACATTTTGGGCAGCCTTTTTAGACAACAGGAGTGCACATCTAAAATAGTTTTATGGCACTGACTTCACAGCTCACAGTAAGTCATACTGTGTCCTAAACCGCATCCACAAGTCTGCTTCACCTTAGTGAAGGGCTTGAAGCGATTTTAGTGGGTTAAGAGAAATTTTGGGTATGTATTTTGGGTGGACACTGACTCTAGTGTTTGTTAGAAACATTAGCCTTGTGGCTTCAGCACTAAACTGAATAAACAAAACCTTTTTTGAGAATCAGACCAGTGTGTGTGGTTTATAATTAGAGCTCTGTAGAATCAAGGCCAACAGCTATCGAATGTTGACCTCAGAAACTGTATCAAACCTGAAAATTTGAACCAACCACTGACAATATGTTATACATACTGGGGTTTACGAGCCAGGAATATGGAACAAACGTCTCGTGAAAGGTGTCGGTAATGGACAGGCAGTGAAACTAGAGCCATGACATCAGACCAAACCAAATCAATACAGCTGGCAAACAGAACACCTGGGACCAGCTGGACTGGACCGCCCATCAGACCAGCGCCTTCACCACGCGGGAGATGATGCCATCGTCTTTCTGCGTGTGCTGCTCACCACTACGCCTCTATATTCAATGCAGCGTCTGTGGGAAAGTACTGGATTCAATTACACAGCCATAGAGTGCATCCTAATCAATTACTGCAAATCTCACCAGAGAGCGTAAAGCTGAGGGAACACTCTATGAGTGCGTATTTGAATTTTATTTACATTGACACATTCTAACGTATCGTTGCTGTGGTAACAAAACCACAACAAAACTGTAACTTTACAGGAGAAATACATAAAACATGTATGAATGACAAGAATCTCCAATACACTGGGACAAAATCTTGTATGTAAAACTACCCTGTGCGAACATTACATCATAACAGGACCAACAGAAACAGTCGATTTTGGAGATATTGGATTTTGATTTGACAACAATGACATCCTTGGCTGTTTCTCAAATGGCCTTAATAAAAATTAATTAATTGATTAATTAAAAATACCCATGAGTGCACAATTCCATACTGGACAGTGCTTACATTATTCACTACACAAAGAGAAAACACCATTTGGCATCCAGCATTTTGTTAGGATCCTAAAGTATCCAAAAATAGTGCAAATGACTGTTGACGACTCCTTGTTCAAAAAAGCATAAATGAGAGAGAGAGAGAGACAGAGAAAGAGAAAGAGAAAGAGAGAGATACAGCTCTTCTCAGTTCAGTGATTAGTAAATAATAATTCTGTGTTTTTGGCTCCACAGTAAACTTGGTAAGGATGGATAAAGTACTGTATCTCAATCTTAATAGTTGCTCCAAAGGTGGATCAAAAAATTGATTTTTAGTAAAGTATCAGCAAATTTAAAGTGTCAAATGTCCATAAAAAAGCTGTATTCCAAAGTGTATACACTTCAATGCACATTCCAGACGACGTAGAATTTGTTAACAAATAACACTGATTTACTGGAGATCTTTATCTAGACGGAGTCCTGGAGGTCCGTTTGCCCTCTTTCTCGCTCACAGTTTTGCAGCAGTGATGTATTTTATGTAACTCCGTACTTATTAAGTTTTTATGCAGTCTGACTCTGCTAAAAAAGAAGAGTGAGATGGAGGGGAAAGTGCACCCTCTTCTATTTTTGACCCCACACAAACAGGTCCTTTCTTCTCACAGAGAGTAGGGAGAGAGAAAACTGGCATGAACTGTGGTATTACAGAGTCCAGTAAGTGGGGCCCTGAAGGAGGGGTGGCGAAAGACAGTGAGTGAACATCATCCCCTTTATTTTTATCTCCATTGATAGCAAAGGATAATAAAACCAGTATTTCTGCAATCAACACATTCTAACACAACATAATAGCCTCTCATAGCAAAGTGCTACTATTAAATCAAAACAGAATAGTCTTTTTACAGATAACTGCAGTGTAAAACTGACCATAATCCCTCTAGAATGCACCAGTTTTTCAATTACGGGGATAACTTCTTTAGACATAATATTTTAATTAATGATGCACACAATGTGAGCCATGCACAGGGGGGGTATGGGGGTGTGGTTTTAGGTGCTTAAGCCCCTGCCCCTTTTTGGCAAGGCTTAAAACGTTTGGTTTGGCCCACCCCTACTTATCAAAAGTTTCCATTATCCCACCACTCCTACCACGCTGACAAATTTAATGGTCCCCCATCTTGATTTCAGCACCTGCCCCTCTAAAGGTCCCTCTAATTTAGTAAAAATCACATTATCTCTGAAGGCAAGGTAATTTGTCTTTCTGGCATCATTACTTTCTTCCGTATACTGTAATAATAAACTGTTGGTTCTATACAGGAAATTATAAACAAGGGTGTCACTAATATGGCTGTACAAGAACATCTCAAACTGCACTCATGTGAAGTCATACACTCCTAAAGGAGTCCAGTCCAGGGCTCAGGCTCCAACAGGATTCCTTGTTCAAACAGCATCGATGTTTGCATCAAAGTATTTAGCTTGTACTGTTTTAGAGAGAAAGAGAGAGAGAGACAGAGAGAGAGAGAAAGAGACAAGAGAGAAAAAAGAGTTCAACTTAGAGAGAGAAAGAGAGAGAGAGAGAGAGAGAGAGACAGAGAGAGAGAGAGAGACAGAGAGAGAAAGAGACCAAGAGAGAGAGACAGAGAGAGAGAGAAAGAGACCAAGCGAGAGAGACAGAGAACGAGAGAGACAGAGAGAGAGAGAAAGGGAAAGAGAGAGACAGACAGACAGAGAGAGAGAGAGAGAGAGACATCCTGAAACAGGATGTTACTTCATTGCGTTTCCCTGTTTTCTTGTTCTTATCAGTTGTAAATAGAGGCTGCGGAACTACGCAGACTTAAAAATAGATGAACAATAAATCTGTAAAAGAAAAAATGTGTTTATGGCATCATTAGCACACAGTTACTGCATGTGGGATTTGTTTTTCCCTGCTTCATACATTTTAATCCATTTTGTGAGACCATTCCTGTGCTAACATGCACTGAGTATCATTTCCCTCTTTAATCTCATCTCTTTTCTCATTCAAATACATGCAATAACCACAAGCCTTCCATATTTACATAATAACCTCATAAAACCACTTAATGCCCAAAAATTGAAATACCAAGCCACTTATAGTACATATACTGATCAGCCATAACATTAAACCACCTGCCTAATATTATGTAGGTCGTCCACAAGCCTCCAAAACAAACTCGGATCCATCAATACAAGACCTCTGAGGGTGTGCTGTGGTATCTGGCACTAAGATGTTTGCAGCAGATCCTTTAAGTTCTGTAAGTTGTAAAGTGGGGCCTTCACGAATTGGAATAGTTTGTCTAGGACATCCCACAGATGCTTGATCAGATTGCGATTTGCGATTAAAAAGTATTAATTAAAAAATAATTTAAAAGCATTAAAAAGTATCAATAAGCATTTGTGCTACAGTAGCTGTTCTGTAGGATCGGCAAAGACAGGCTAGCCTTCAGTCTCCACACTTGGGCACCCACGGACCTTGATGCACATATAAAGCACACAGTTACATTCCAGTATTCTGTTTGTTCTTCACTTGAGCGTTGATGCAACATTTGCACAATTTTTGGATATTAAAAATTACCCTTATACTAAATTGCATATATTTTCCTTCTAGTTTAGAGTTTATATTTACAGTTTATTTGTATATTTGTATTCTATATGTCGTTTTGTAAAATCTGGAGCCACACTGTCTCGTCTCATTGTATATATGTCTACAGCTGACATGACAAAGTTTACTTTGACTTTGACTTTGGTTGCTGGTCTTCCGGTTGTCCTTCCTTGGACCACTTTTGGTAGGAAGTGACACCTCACAAGACCTTCTGTTTTGAAGATGCTTTGCTCCAGTCGTGTAGCTAAAACAATTTGGACCTAGTCAAAGTTACTCAGATTCTTACGCATTTCCATTTTTTCTGCTTCCAACAAATCGACTTCAAGAAGTGACTGTTCACTCACTGCGTAATATTTCCCACCCCTTGACGGGAGACACTGTAACAAGATGGTCAGTGTTATTCACTTTCCCGTCAGTGGTTTTGTTATGGCTGAACAATGTATTTGCAGTTTCTGCGATCAGAGAAGACTAAGAAAACTGGATTTCTTTCTCTTTTAAAGTCATTGTTCGTATTCTAACATTGGACATTAACTAAATGAACAGTAATGATGTTGTGTTACCAGAAATATTACTGTATCGAGCAAGCAATGCAGTATACAAATTCTTTATTAAAATAAAAACCACTGAGGAATGTTATGCTTTTTGTACATTTCTTGGATCTTTTCAGCATATTCTATGTATCTAGTGTCTTGTTCAACCTAACATCACGCCTGTGACTCACTGTAAGTGTTTTTTATTTTATGTGGTAAATCCAGCACAGTAGCATTATCAACCCCAATCTTTCCACAGCTGCGGTCACAAATACAAACTGCTAGGAGATTAAACGGGCCAAACGTATAATTAACCCTTATAAGGGGTTTCCCTGAAGTTCTGAACCCCCCCCCCCCCATGAAGGCGGCCTGGAGCTGCAGCTGCTGTTCCAGTGCACTGGTGGCGGTGGTGGTGGTGGTGGTGATGAGGCGGGCAGCACTGCGCCAAAACCTCATTAAGCCACTGATCCCCTGATGTCGGGCCACATTTCCATCACATCCTATCATTGCATAATATCTGGCTCTGGCTCGTCTTCTCACACAGTGACTGATTCCAGATCAGGTCTTCCCTGCTGAGAGCTAAACACACACCATTATCAGGAAAACCACTCGAATGGATCTTGGAGCAAAACACTGACGCTCTTGTTCCCTTCCCCCTGCTCTGCTTTTTCTTTTTGGCTCATTCGGGACAGTGTTCGCTGTGACAGACGCTTAGAGACCGTAAACGGAGAGTCGCTTTCAGGTGTATGGTGTTCATTAACAGCGTTTACTCGCTGCCAGCAACTCAATACATAAAACAAAGCCATTTTTAAGTTCATTTATAAGGAGCTCCTTGACTTTTACTTCATCATAGGGTCTAATACGGTCAGTACATTCTATGCCTCATAAACATATGACACATAGTACTGTGCAAAAGTCTTAGACTCCTGTGCCAACTGTTTAAAACCAGTTATCTGAGCAGTGAGGGACTTTCTGCCTGCAAATACACAAGTTAACATCTAAATAAATGCAAACAAACAAGAAAGCAGTAAATATCAAGATATGTTTTATTTGTAAAAAAGTACATGAAGTTTTGTGAGCTGGAAGAACACAGGTTCAGTTCCAGATTTCATCTTTGCATGGATTTGTAAAACTCAACTCAAATGATTTAATCTAATGAAGTATCAATTGAGCTGAACCAGATATTTGAGGTATTTGATGAGAACTAATATTGTGTAATATTGGGCTTCCATGAGGAGAGATCTGGGAATGATTAAGCAAACACACAGATCACTATTTACTGTATTAATATGAACTGTATATATTCTAATATTAGCTTTTAAAACCATATGCTGCTCAGCTAAACAGGTTTTAAATATCATTTTCTTAGGTGTCTAAGGCATTTTCCACGGAACTGTACGTTCTCAAAACGGCCTTTAGGGAAGTTCTTCAGGGAAGACAGATATTGTAGTTGGAGGGTTCAGAATGTTCTCCATCCAAAGAAAAATCAGAGATAATCACACTCCTCTGGGGCAGAAGAGACGCCAAGCCACCATCTAGCTTTTGTTTGCAAAGATTCTCCAAGATGGACAAGGAGTGAGACAGTTTCACTTCTCCTGTAATACACCACTGTAACCTGTAACAGGTTCCATCTTTGGCAATTGGGGGGGTTGAATCCTCAAATTAACACTTTAACCCCAAATTTTAATCCTAAAAACTAAACCATTCTTGATCAGTTGTGCATGAATTATATATCAAACACCTTTACAGTGGACCATACCATTTTAACTGCTAACCTTCATACGTCATTCACATTAATTCACAGAAAGAAATAAGAAAATGATTTTTTGCAAATTAACAAGCTAGCTTAGTCTTGTCATTGAAATAGTCAAAGTAAACTTTGTTGTCATCTCAGCCTTAAACATGCATCCAGTGAAGTGAGGCTCCAGATTTTACAGAGTACAATAAGGCACTTATATAACTATTAATATAAACTCTAAACTAGAAGTATACAATGTACAATTTAGTTCATTTTTAACATCCTAAAATTGTGCAAATCAGCAGTCAAGTGGAAAGCAAAGTGGAATGTAACTGTGTGCTTTATATGTTCAAATGATCAACAACAGTTCAATATAAATATACAGTCAATCTATGAAAATATAGTAACTTTGAGACAGAACTACAGTTTTATTTAACTGCCTTACAGTGTGCATTCATTCACCACCCACTCTGTTCACATAGAGCTTTGTAGCTACTTTTCAGCCCGTTTGACACCAAACTTGTCCATATATGCTTCACTTTTGGGATTAAAAAGTAACTATATCTTTAACTATATGCCTCACACTGCACCTTAAATTTCGTTGTTCCTTGAAAAGTGAAAATGACAATAAAGATTTATCTTATCTAATCTATTTTATCTTAAAAAGAAATTCTTTAGTTATTTATGCAGTTTTTCATTTCATGTTTGCTGTATAAGAGCTCACTGCCTAGAACTCTGTACCTAAAAGTATAGCTGTAAGAACAGCTATGGTTTTAACTGATGGTTATGGTCAATACTCTTTTCTCCATTACCCAGCACACTTCTCTAGAACACACTATTATTGAATGCATTACTGTCTAGGAGTGGCCAGCATGACAGTGCGTTATCCTTATCATGATAAATACACATGAACATGTGTGACCAAAACTTATCCAGTACCTATTTGGATGTAATTATACCATTTTACATCTTAAATATCTTATTGCACTCATATTTTTTCATGTGCTCTTTGTCTAAATATTGTAATATATTTTGTGTATCGTATCGTGATTACATTTTTACCACATTGCTCACACGTTCTGTTGACTCTTTTTCTCGTTCTCTTTCTTCCAGACACAGCACGGCCGATGAAGAGGGCTCTATCTACCTGCTCCATCGCATGTTTTTTTTCCCCCTTTTCTTCCCCCTCACTACGTGACATACTCTCGCTCCAACTTCAACAACAAACAGCACTCGCCCACTTTCTCTCTCTCTACCTCTCTCTCCTTCATTTTCTCTCTCTCTCTCTCTCTCTCCTTCATTTTCTCTCTCTCTCTTTCTCCTTCATTTTATCTCTCTCTCTCTCTCTCTCTCTCTCTCTCGTTTTGGGCTGTTGCACACACGGCGCCCCTCTGCCTCAGGAGTTGTCCTCAAGCCCATCCTCAATGGGCTCTCTGTATTCCCCCTCTCCTCTCCTCCCTCTCTCCCTCCCTCCCTCCCTCTCTCTCTCTCTTCTTCTCCAGTCCCATCCTTTATGACCCTCTTATCTGATTGCTAACTCTTCCACACCAGCCGTCTCTCATTACACCTCCACACAAGGCTTTATACAGTTCTCTCTTATGCCATAACCTTACATAAGCTTATAGAGGCTAATCACCTGTGTGTTTGGGTGCATGTGTGTGTTCTCGTCGGTGTATTCGATTTGTGCGGACGTGCATTTCTGGCAGTATATGTACTACCAGTCAAAGGTTTTTGCACACACCTTCTACATTTGCATGTTACTCACTTACTATTTAGTAAAAATACACTCAATATTCTTTGCTTACAAATAAATTTACAGTATTTTCATCATTTGAGGACCTTTATTAGCCCGAAAATGTCATTTATTTGTTATTAATCACTACTGACCTATAAAAGCCACCTAATATTATTATAATTATTATGTGGATCACCAGACAACTGTTAGATATTTAACGAGATATTAAGTGACAGTCGATGGGATGAAACAGTGTTACAGATTCTTTCATCTTACAAAGGAAACTTGTTTTATTTCACATATTTTCATTTATAGTTGTTCACTCAACAACTTTCCAGTGTTTAACAAGAATAAAAATCTGCAGTTTATGAAATGAGATGGATAAGTGGTAAAAACCTGTGGGGTGCAAAAACTGGTTTGGTGGTGTTTGTGCATCGGTGCAACAGTTTTTCAGCTTGACTCTGAATTGGCACTGCCGTAACAAAACTTTGTGTCTCCAAACTGGCAACTGTATAAGAGAAGGAAGATGTTCTTTGCATTACTGCACATTAATACAGTGGGATTTTATTCAAAGTAATTTTGGTGTATTTCCATTGATCTGTTTACTGTGAAATGTATATAATGTAAGAAGCAACTGGTGTTTAAAAAAAAAAAAAAAACGAAAAAACAAATGTGTGCATCCCCATTTCCTATATCTCCTATATCCCTATTTTCACCCGTTTTGCATGGAAAGTGCAGAAACCATGTGTGTTTGCATAAACACAAATAATGTTGCATGATCACAAATTTTTCAAAGATTTGTTTCATACGTCTATGTGAAAAATGACTAAAAACGTCCAAACGGTGTTTAAAAACCACACATCTTATTCACATGTGTTTTCTCTTTAAGGCTTGACTGTATTGAGATCATGAGTGATGCCACAGCCGTCTGTGACAGGAAGGTCAATAGAGCATAACTGGCCTCGTTTTCTCTCGGAGTGGGTACAATTTCCACCCCAGTCCTCCAGCTCTCAGTACTAACCAGCACAGGCTTCTGTTAGCTGATGTAACAGAACTGGCAGGTAGTGTTCTCCTCCAAGCGTGTTGAGCTGCCCAATGATGTTGCATTAGCAGCAGTTTATGATAAACGTTGCTTCACATGACTTGGAGAAAGAACGTTCATCCAATCAGCTTGGTAGCAATGTGTTATGAGGGAGATCTAGAACTGGACATTGGAAGAAAACCTCCCTAAAATCAATCTCTACTGGTTTGTGTGTATTTCTGTTTATGCCAGTGCATGTGTGTTTGTGCAAGTGTTTGTCTGTGGCTTGGCTGGAGACTATGAAAGGCCTATTTGTGTAATGGAATATCTGTTGGCACAGAATAGACCTAATGTATGCAAAAGGGAGAGAGAAAGAGAGAAGAGAAAGGGAGAGATAGAGGCTTAGAAAGGGCAAGAAAAACAACAGTTTCAGTCCCTGTTGTTTTTGTAGGGATTGAGTATCTCCTAGGCCGAGGCACTTTTCCTCCCTCTCTCTATCTGATCTGTTAAGAGTTGAGTTTTTAGAGGGAGAAAAACTTGGTGTGAGCGAGAGAACGGCTCCATCCATCCAGCTCTTGACCCATTTTCAGAGAGAGAGGGAAAGAGAGAGGAGAGAGAAACATTGCTAAAATTCCTACGTCGCCAGAGAGGATGTTTATCGACCACATCTCCAGTGGAGCACCACACACAAACATGCACTCATATCGTGCTCTCTCTTTCTCTCTCTCTTCCTCTCTCTCTCACACACACACACACACACCAATAGTGCTGAAAGGCCCATCTGTCTAGTACCTTGTCAGACCACACCTGTTCAAGGGCAGCTGGGATAATATCGCTCCTGACGTGCCATCCAGCATCGCAGAAGACTAAACCATCAGACAGAATCAGATCTGATTCAGGAACAGATCAGATTCAACATAAACTACTGTGCTCCACGAAGAGTCTGACCCAAATATGCTTGTTATCAGCTAAAATGCAGCCAAAAAAATCCAAAATATAAATAAGTGGCTTTTTTATGTTACAGTGGAAAGATTTACTGATTTTTGAGGATTTATCATGTTAAATTTTTCAACATCGATGTCTAAGTTGGTAGGTGCTCACCTATAAAAATACAGCAACGACTGGTAAGTTTCAACTCCAAGAGTATCATGTCAAGCTCATCCAAAACATTTTGAAGGCATCCAAACAACAGCACCTCACATAAGCCCTTTATTAGAAGGTCTTTATGAGGCACTTTTAACCGAAACAGAAAAGCAAAGAAAGCTGTATATATACATAAAATATACATATACATAAAACATGTATATACATAAAATAAAAAAACAGACTAGTTATCTCTTTACAGTCATGTGACTTTATCTTTTGCTGCGTTTCAATGGGGGAGCAATAATTCGGAATTAAAAGATTATCAGTTCTATGAATACCAGACCTGAAACAGTGACATGTTGCATTAAATTGCTAACATTAGGTAGATCAGCCAGGCCAGGGGCCGCAAGGTTAATAAATATGACGGGTTTTGATGGCTTTTGTAGTCAAGTTCATAGGACTTGATGTTACAATCCCAATATTTGGCACTTTCAAGACATGAGAAAACTTTGTAATAACTTGTAATATCAAGTCTTAAGAGCTCGATTTCAAAAGCCATCAAAAACAAGGCTGATATTCCTGCTTAAACAATGAAGTAACTAAACGTTGTAAAGCCCATTAGTTTAAGATAAGATAACCCTTTATTAGTCCCACAAGTGGGAAATCTGCAAAGACAGGAATGCTGTAAAGCTCTTCTTTGTTGCCACTCTTGAATGAAACTGTACAGCACAAAGAAAACACTTTGATTGTCCCAGGTGTGAAATACTGTGCATACTGTACTGTCACGCCGCACAATGAGTTTTATCAGTTGTCTACATTTTTGGATCATTTAGTATCAGTATATTAAACGCTCTCATCAGTCGAGCTCTACTTACACCGCCTAACAAAAGGTCAGGACCGTAACGAGTGACCTTGAAGATGCTTAGCAGTTTGTCACACTCTGAAACTGCAAAGACAATTGTGCCGCTACATTCTGCTACATTTCATTTACACAATATGTCAAAATCTAGAATATACAATAATCTCAGTGTTCAGGGAGAAGCCCTCCCACCACAATACCTCTTTCAGCCTCCCTTTCGCAAACGTTCATATCTGACATTCCAACAGCAAAAACCACACTGTTGCCAAAAACAGTTCCTATGGTGGTGCCCCTACAGCCCCTCCGGAGAGGAAGAAGCCTTGGAGAGTAAATATGAAAGAAAAGAGCAGAGGAACAAGAAAATATGGAGCGTAAAGATCCCTCTCTGGAGGCAGATGAAGCAGCGACGGAAACAGGCCGAAAAGAGCTTTTGAACTGTGCTAAAACCATCAAGGACACTGACGAATAAAAGACAGACATGTTTGTCCACATGAATGAGGAAATTTTCAGAGAAAGACCATTACCTCCAGAAATCAATGAACACTGTGACTTGAAATGGATGGGTGTAAAAGACGCTTGACAATCTCTTAAAGCCCTTAAACGCTTCTTCTTGACTTCTTGACCACCTGATCACAGCTACCTGAGAGACCACTAATGTTTTGAAATTCATGCTGCCTCACAGTGAGGGTCCTGGGTTCCATTTCTTTCTGTGTGGGGTTTTCATGCTACAGAACTACAGAACTGAAATCACCCCAGCCGTCTCTCCTCAAGAACATACAGTACTGCCAAAGTGCCAAAAGTCTAAGGCGCCAATGCAAATTGTTTAAAGCCATTTTTCTCAGTGTGTGATAAAGTGTCTTTCTGCCAGCAAAGTTAACATTAGAATAAA
>JBBPCZ010030670.1:0-13849 GCA_037974445.1 Brycinus macrolepidotus
GTGCCCCGCCCAGGGTGAGTCCCTGCCTCGCGCCCGTAGACCCCAGGATAGGCTCCGGGTACCCGTGACCCTAGTAAGGATCAAGCGGTTACGGAAAATGAATGAATGAATAATAATAATACATTTTACCTGTAGGCACCTTTCAAGGAACCCAAGGACACTTTACAATACACAGTAAAATCAGACATACAATAGTGTACAACAGTGTAACAAGACATAAAGGGAAGCATAATGACTTAAAATAGGATAATAGCATAGGCTGTTAATGCTAGAGTCAGACAGAATAAGCTAAAGTTAAAGTGGAGTGCTTTAAGGTGGAATCTGAATACTTGAAAAGAGTCTGTTTTACAGATGTCTGGTGGAAGAGAGTCCCAAAGGCGAGGGGCAACACGACTAAAGGCTCTGAACCTCTTGACTAATATCTTACTGAAACCTTCTAAGGTCACAGAAGGTCACGGTAAACCATGCATTCTGCTGTATCTGCCAGGAGATGGTGCCATTGTTATCTAAAAGTTTAAGTGTCTGGACACGTCATCGAGAACGGCCCCATTTTCAAGGATTAAAAAACAAACATATGTAAATGGACAGTCACCAGTTTGCACTAGACAAATGACTCCCACTGGGAGCCAGTAGCTCAGAGTCATTTGCCTAGTGCAAACTGGTGACTGTCCATTTACATTATTTATTTATTTTTATCGAACTACTCCTTTAACAGCTTAAACTCTAAAGGCCCAGTTCTTCAACCCTCACAGTCTTTCAGACATTCTTTTCATAGTCATTCAAAATTAGCCTTAAGATTAATAACAGTATAATAACACTAATAACAATATAGTAATAATAATATTGCAGTGTCAGTGCAGAAACTAGCATTTGGTGTTTTAACTTTTAAAATAAAAACTGATAGATAATAATAGGTTGATTGAACTATTTCTAGTAACTTAGTGATCCGAATCATTTCCAGAGAATTACATCATCTAAACCTCGCTCGACCCGGTCAAACCACCTCCAGCTTTTCGTTGAGGTGGAGCGGGCTTGTGGATGTGGTTTAAAACACTGTATGACTCACTGTGAGCTGTGAAAATTAACCGACCTTCAGTGCTACAGACACCAGGGCTGACTCTGGGGAAGAGTTTACAGAGAAGATCTGGGTGACTATTAATTTCTAGTGTTAGCAACGTTAGCCTTGCTTGCCTAATTTTATAAAAGGCTAGCAAGGATAATGTGTGTGTGTGTGTGTGTGTGTGTGTGTCTGTGTGTGTGGAATGGACAAGCAGAAAAACTACAAACAAAATAACAACTACATATGTCATAAACAGAATAGAGGGAAGGAAGGAAAAGAGGAGAGGGAGAAGGAAAGAGGAGGTGAATGAGGGGGAGGGATATATAAAAAACAAACAAACAAACAAACAAACAAATAAATACATAAATACATAAATACATATCTGTATTGAAAGAGACAGAGAAAGACAAGGAAATGAGAAGGGGGCATGAGGAGATAGAGAGCAAGTTGAGAGTAAAAGAGAAAGAGAGAAAGAAAGAAAGAAAAAAGAAAGAAAGAAAGAGAGACAAGGGCAGGTGAGCGAGGGGGAGAGACACAGAGAGTGAGAGAGAGAGAGAGACAAGGAAAGGAGAAAGAGGGGGAGGGGCATAAAGAGAGAGAGAGCAAGCTGAGAGTAAAAGAGAAAGAGAGAGAAAGAGAAAGAAAGAGAGAGAAAGAAAGAGAGAGACAAGGGCAGGGGACTGAGGGGGAGGGACATATATATATATATAGAGAGAGAGAGAGAGAGAGAGAGAGAAAGAGAAAGAGAGAGAGAGCAGATGTAAACAAATGTGTCTGGGACTCTCGAGGCAGAAGTGAAAGAGTTCTCGTGCCGTCAAGGAGACGCTTCCCCGGCGCCTTCCTTCCTCTCGGCCCCCTGCAGGACTGAACTTCTCCTGGACTTTCTCTGCAGCCCGACGAGCCGAGCCGAGCCGAGCGGGGCCGAACCGAGCCGAGTAAAGGAACGTGGAGAGCGCAGTAAGAAGCTTCTTTACACTCACAGACCAGCAGACACTGTGCAGCTGTCAGGTTCATCCTGCACAGCTTTAAACCGACACTTCAGACTGAAAAATCACGTTCACACTTTCTCTCTTCCTCTAAGTGCTGCCCACCAGACCACCAGTTCGGACAGGCTGCGGGCTGCACTTCCTCACTTCGGCGCCTCAGCTCGCAAGCTAATGTTACTAACAAGCAGTGGAAACGAATGTCCACCAATTAGCACAGCGCCTCACTCCCTCCTCAAACTGGGGGTTTTCTCTAATAGACCAAAACTTCCACACACCAAAACTAAACTTCCACACACTAAAACTAAACTTCCACACACCAAAACTTCCACACACCAAAACTTCCACACACCAAAACCAAACTTCCACACACTAAAACTAAACTTCCACACACTATAACTAAACTTCCACACACCAGAACTTCCACACACCAAAACTACACTTCCACACACCAAAACCTCCACACACCAAAACTTCCACACACCAAAACCTCCACACACCAAAACTAAATTTCCACAAACCAAAACTTCCACACACCAGAACTTCCACACACCAAAACTAAACTTCCACACACCAAAACCTCCGCACACCAAAACTTCCATACATCAAAACTTCCACACACCAAAACTTCCACACAGCAAAACTCCCACACACCAAAACCTTCACACACCAAAACTAAACTACCACACACCAAAACTAAACATCCACACACCAGAACTAAACTTTCACACACCAAAACTTCACGCAAGAAGTAAACTTTTACACACCAAACTTCCACACACCAAAACCTCCAGACACCAAAACCTCCACACACCAAAACTTCCACGCACCAACACTTCCACACACCAAAACTTCCACACACCAAAACTTCCACCCGCTAAAACTTCCACACGTCAGAACTTTCACACACCAAAACTTCCCCACACCAAAACTAAACTTCCAAACACCAAAACTTCCACACACCAAAACTAAACTTCCACACACCAAAACTTCCACACACTAAACTTTTGCACAGCAAAACTTTCTCACACTAAACTTTCGCACAGCAGAAATATAGCCCATAAACCACAGTGTGTTCGTTTTTGGCTGGTAGGGTAACTTTAGTCCAGCTAAACACTTGTACACTTGTACACTGAAGCAAAACTTTTTTATTGCTTCACTGACCATATTTCTCATTCAGTGAGTAAAATTTGGTATATTGCACAAGTTTAGCAAAAAAAAAAAATCTTTAAATAAAAAATTTGGTCAACTTCCAATTCTAAATTAATTGAACTTGAAATAATAAGTTAACAAATGTGTTTTTTAATTGTACGTACACTACTGTTCAAAATAATTACTGTCTTTAATAATATGACTACACTTTGGTTAATGATAAATGTAATTATTGTAGTATTTCAGTCCTGGTGCAGCTTCAGAGCTTTCAAATTATCTTTACACTTTTAAAAATTTGGCAAAAATTTGGAAAAGTAAGTAAATCTGTTCAGCTTTACATTTTGAGCTAATTTAACTTGAAATAATATGTTTACAGGTGTGAAACAGAAAATAGTTCCATTAACTTACAATAAGAAGTTAATAAACTCAAAATTTTAAGTCCGAGATAACGCACTTTTTAAAATTTAATTTTCTTGTATTTTTCAATTGCATATTTGGCCTCATTTCTTACACTACTGTTCAAAATGACCACTTTCTTTAATAATATGATTCCAACTTGCATCTAAATGTTAAAATATTATTTTGCTCCTGGCTCAACCTCACAGTTTTTCAGTGATTTTCACATTTTTAAAGATTCAGCAAAAATTTGGCAAAAAGTGAATTACGCTGGTCGACCTAAAACTTTGAGCTCACTGAACTTGAAATAATGTTTGCAAATGTGAAACAGAAAGTATTGTTCTCTTAACTTTCTATAAGAAGTTTTTAAAATTTTAGGTCAGCTAAGCTAATTTTTTTGTGCAGTTGTATAAAATTGTAGATTTGGATACCTTTTTCACACACAACTGTTCAAAATGATCGCTTTCTTTAATAATATGATTACACTTTTGTTAATGGTAAATGTAGTAATTGTAATAGTTCAGTTCTCGTGCAGCTTCAGAGCTTTCTAATAATCTTTATACTTTTAAATATTTGGCAACAGTTTGCCAAAAAGTAAGTAATGCTGGTCAACTTCACATTTTGAATGCAATGAACTTCTAATAGTAGGGAAGCAGAACAATATTTCATGTTTCCCATTTCTTAACTTATTTAAAATTCCTAAAATATTAGGTCAATCATGGCTGCTAACTGTTAGTTTTTTAATTGGTTAATCATTTTTGCGGCATGATTAAGTGGTAAATAGAGTGGGTCTGTTCTAGAGAAACACAGAGTCGGAATTGTTTACAGTCGTAGTGAATGGAACCAGACACCTGTCTCTAAAAGCTCCCTCACAGTAAGATGTTCTATGAAATGGTTGTGGATGCGCTGCCTGATGCCTGAGACGTTGGTTTACCAAAATTCTGAGAAAGTTTTGGCCCTTAAAACTGAACCCAGGGGTTCATGTGAGGAAAAATACTCCCTGATTTAGTTCAAATTCACCACTATTTTACCATCATCAACATTCCATATAAACACTCATAAGAGGTTTGGGGTCACTGGGCTTTGATGGTAAATAACACGGCTGTATTTGTGTTGGAGACATCTGGTTCCATTCACCTCCACTGTTAAGACGGTGGAATGTTTCTCCACAATTTCACACCAAACCCACTCTGAATTGCTTTGTTTACCCTTTGAATTGTAAAGATTTTTTAAAGCTTGTCTTGAAAGAGTTAAACAGACCACATAAGTAAAGACAAGTAAGACAGTAGTGTTGGACTTAACAACAACGTTAGACGACGCCAGAAGCCAGACCAGCCCTCCTGGGCTATTGTGCTATTCCTAGTTATTTTGCTTTGGAGCTCACCCAGTTTAAATTGACGGTGGGTGGGCTGGGGGTCGTCCAGGGCGCCGTACAAGCTAGAACCCTGCGGGGTCATGTATACATAAATGTGAAGTCAGATACATGAGCACTGCTCACGTGCATTGCTGTGTGTGTGGAGTATCTGAGGAAGTCTTCTTGTCTTGTGGTTCATCGTGAGCGGTCAGCGGCTCTGCCTTGCCGAGCGGAAACTCCTCCTGGTGTTGTTGCCCCAATGTGTGAAAACCAGCCATGTGATCTTTACAGCATAAAAACTCCTCTCCTCTGTCCACCCTCATAACACTTTCACACAGCTGACCACAAGCAGAGGTGCGTACCAACTCCTTTTGTTTACCTAAAGTGGAAATTTTGGTGGACTTGAAAATACTTCTATTCCAGTATCTGAACGAGGAAAGTAATTTACTTCACGTTCAGTTCCTGTTTCTGTTGAGCTTAGTTGTGTTCTGTTGGGCTCCAGGCATGCTCTTCGGTCCTCTCACTGTGAAGCATTAGAGCTTTATTTTACACCAAAAAGGGGTGAAAAGTGTCCAGCTTGAGTTCCTGTGCTGATTAGATGAGGCTTGCTTGGATTTACAGTGGTGGTGAATGGACGTCTAAAAACTCCCTTACAGACAGTTATTATGCGGAATGGTTCTGATTACGCTGCCTGATGCCTGAGATGTTGTTTTACCAGAGTTTTGTAAAGGCTTTGGCCTAAAAGCCCATTTATGGTGGAGGGATACATTCAGGGTGTTGTGAGGCAAAATAGTCCCAAAAGAAATTGCATTGTTTTGTGACACCGTTCACCACCAATGTCTAGTTTAGTCCACTCCGCACACCTCTGAAAGTGACATACAGCCACTCACTCTAGATAACCATCTGCATTTTTACCCACAGTCAAATACGGAGATGGAGGTGGACCTGGGCGGCCTTTTTGAACAGAACTCAACCTTTGACTACAGAGATTATGAATATAAAGAAGACTGTGCTCCGGAGAGCACCTCCATCGGGACCGTCTTCATCCCTGTCGTGTATTCCGTGGTGGTGCTACTGGGGCTGCTGGGTAACGGCCTGGTCCTGGTGGTCCTGTTGAAGAAGAAGCGGTGCTGGAACGTGTCAGACACATTTGTCCTCCACCTGAGTGTGGCAGACCTCCTGCTGCTGCTGACCATGCCACTGTGGGCGGTGGAGGCTGCCAAAGAGTGGATCTTCGGCCTGGAGCTCTGCAAGCTGGCTGGAGCCCTGTTTCAGGTAGGAGAAGGGAGCTTTTGTAGGGCCTTCGTTCAGTCATTTCTTAACCATCTTTTTAAAGGGCCCAAATCTTGCGTTTTTCTTACATTTTATTTTGTATTTATATTTTATGGTTTACCAAAGCAACAAAAACAGTGTTACTTCATTTTCCAACCTTGAATTAAACATGTTGTTACCGTGCCTTTAAGACTTATATGTGTAAATGACCTCTGTTCCGGTTGGCTGCCCTTAATTGTACCTCATTTGAAAAGCAGCCCACACTGAAACACTTCTTCTAATCTACAGGAAGGTTAAATATGTGGATATATGTAAATGTGTTGCTTGTTGTGACATCACAAAAACAGTGAATTAAAAATGGGCTGTATTTGCAGCTTAGTTTTCATATGGGTGCTTTAATAAATATTTTTGACATTAAAGGCATGCTTTGTTATGTTGCCTGAAGCCAAGAGTTTTAATTCCCAGTACTAGCAAAATAACTTTTACAGTCGTGACGTCCATGAATTAATTTCACCACGAGACATCCATCAACCTGGATAAGAGATAAGAGATCCTTGATGTAGGTCACAGAGAAAACAAATAAAAGCTTCCTCATGAGCCTTAAAGGGACACTCTGAAAAATGTAACCATTGTTTTATTATTTGTAAACATGCCTCAGATTTTCCCACCAGATATTATGGAATATTTCAGTTTCTCCTTTCTTCTCTCTCCTCCACAGGTCCACTTCTACTGCGAGATCTTCCTGCTAGCCTGCATTAGCCTGGACCGCTACATGTCCATTGTTCATACCGTGAACACGTACCCTCTCAAGAAACCCTTGCTACTCCAGCTTAGCTGCCTGGCCATCTGGGCCTTCTCCCTGCTCCTCTCCATTCCTGACTGGCATTACCTGCAGACCTCCAGCAACTTTCAACGGGGAGGTAAAACCGAGTGCGTCCATGGGTACCTCTCTGATGGGCGGCGTTTAGCCTTTAGGCTAATCTACCACGTGGTGGGCTTCTTGCTTCCGGTCACGGTTCTGCTCTACTGCTACTCCTTCATCTTCCTGCAGCTGCAAAGAGGCCCTCAGGGCCTGCAGAAGCTGCGGGCTGTACGGGTCACCCTGGCCTTAGTGGTGGCCTTCTTCATCTGTTGGACGCCCTATAATATCATCCTCCTGGTGGACACCATCCAGGCTGCTTCCAGTGACCCCACAGAGCCCCAGTGTGGCCAGGGCAGGTGGACAGCAGTAAACATAATTGCGGTTCTGGGGTTCCTCCACTGCTGCCTCAACCCGTTCATCTACTTTGGGCTGTCTGAAAAATTCCAGCGCTGGGTGTTGACCTTCCTGAGGTGTGGAGGTTGCTCACTGGACAATGGGGACGTTTTTTCCCTGTGGGATTCGGAACAAGTGGATGAAAGCGCCTGTACCTCACCTGAGGACATACAGTCAGCACAGTCATTGAATGATTTAGGACAGTCTGTTGAAGGCCAGACCACAGGCAAAATGCTCAGTAATGGTCAGGGTACAGATGGTTGCGATTCAGAGGTCTGACTGCGAGCAGAGTGAAGTGAAAGTGACCATTCTGTCATACGTGAACACACCACAGCACACAGTGTGACCAGCACGAAATTCTTCCTCTACATTTAACCGATTCACCAAGAGAAGCAGCGGGCAGCCAGGAACACAGCGCCCGGGGAGCAGTGTGTGGGGACGGTATCTTGCTCAGGGTACCTCAGAGGTGCCTAGCGGCCTTCTAAAAGGAATTGGGCATTCAGAATGTGATGCTTCTTTGAGAGACCAAACATACAGTTGGACTCTAGGGCACAAGTGTTTCATTATTGCAAAAATAGGAATTTATGTGAGACTTTATGGACCTTGTTACTTAAAGTGTGTTATAATGATGCTTCAGAATAATGTAATCAACCACACCAATGCTAGGAGACCCAAGTAAGAAAACCCTTCACTTTTGCTGTATCAAAGGGTCACTTAACAAAGTTTGGAGTCTATGAGCATAATATTTAACCAAGTAAAGAATCTGTCCATTTGTCAAATTTCCCCCATAATATCAGTGTTTGAGGTGTAAACAAAGTCATTCAGTGTGGGTTTGGTGTGAAAATGTTCATTATAGAGATTTCTTTACAGTGGTGGTGAATTGAACCAGACGTCTCCAACACAAAAGATATTTTATTTCCTGTTGACCCCCAGTGAAGCTCCACGTGTCTCTGAATGTTTACATGGATGTTGATGATGGTAAAATAGTGGCAAATCCAGACTAAATCACTTTTCTTTGGGGACGGTTTTGCCTCACAACGCCCTGCACGTATCCCTCCACCATGAATGGGTTTAGTTTTAGGAACAAAAGCTTCTCAAAACACAGGGAGAACGTTTCGGGTGTCAGGCAGTGCATTCATTAACCTTTTCATGGAATAACTTTCTGTGAGGGAGCTTTTAGAGACAGATGTCTGGTTCCATTCACTACCATTGTGAACAATTTGGACTCTCTAGGACAGAGCGTTTAACACCAAACTCACTCTGGACGACTATGGAAATATCAGAAGAATTCCCCTTAGAGTAGAGTCCATTAAAGGGTTAATTCTCCTGTCTGCAGTAAGGGCACTGTCTATGCTGCAACATGAGGGATGTTTTGCACTTTAGAAGCTTCTGTAGCCTGTTTTGTCACTTTAATGTGTTAATTTATGGGCAAGTGTTGTATTTATTTGTTGTCTGAATTGGGAATGATGTAGCACCTCTGTGTTGATTCAGGGGAGGATTGTGTGTCATGCATTCATGATGTTTACGGAGGAGTTTCTGTGGGAGTTCTGCTGTAGAAGAACTGTAACATCATCGTGACTGCAGGTGATGTGGTGTGTTGAGCTTGGGGTCATGTGGTCGCTAATACTGCTTTAAATGTGACTTTCCGATGTTGTGCAATTTTGCGTTCCACTGGGGGCCTTTTTTAGTCAGCCTGAGAGAAACGGCTCTGTACTGCAGCGGGATTCCCCTCCATTCACAGGGTCTTAAATTTGGACGTTTGCTGAAAGACCCTTCACATCCTTCCATGTTCGAAGAGAAATTTCCATGTTGAAACAGCATTATTGTGAAAACATCCGGATATTCAAGTAGACACAAAGGACAGACTTCTGATTGATGGCCTAAGATGGGCTTTAGAAAGTGAAAGAGCTTGTGTTATTTCATGGGTGAGATATATGGATTAATAGTATTGTATACTATGAAGATAATATATAAAATATAAGACAAAATATAAGAACAGTAAATAAAGCTTTTTTAAATATGTTGCTGTTTTAATGGCTCTTAATTTAAGTGGGTTTGGGTGGCCCTCTTTGGAGGTGAGAGGTGTTACTCCTCCCACTCATACTCTTTTGGAATGCAAAAAAATTACAAAAAAAATATTCAGTGTACAGTACTGTGCAAAAGTCTTAGACACACATGCAAACTGTTTGGAATCATTTTTATATCAGCAGGGGGTTTCTTTCTGCCACCAAAACAAAGTGAACATAAGAATAAATGCAACCAAACAAGAAAGCAGTGAAACGTATCAAGATTTCTTTTTTTCTTAAAAGTAGTTGATATTTTGCGAATTGGTTAGAAGAGCACAGGTTTGGTTCTGAATTTCTGTTCTGTGTCTCCAGTCACTGTGACATTTATAAAATTATAAATTGAATCTAATGAAGTAAAAAGAGCAAAGCCAGGTATTCGATGGAAGGTACAGGTAATGCTGGGCTTCCATGAGGAAAGAGGTCTGGAAAAAGTGAGCCCTTTGCCATTCATAAAATCACTATTTACTGTATTAATGTTATTTGTATTAATTGTAATATTAGTGTTTTAACACTAACTAAACATAACTGCCCAGCAGTAAACAGCTCTTAACTATAATTTTCTCAGGTGCCTAAGAGTTTTGCACAGTTCTGTATTTAAAATAAATGAATACTCAGGGCTCTCTGGTGGCCCTTATACAGCTTATTTCTGGAAAAGGCCCTGATGTTGAGGTGTAGGAAAGTGACTGATGTAATCACATCCCTCAGGAGGTTGTGAGTTCAATCCCCAGTGATGCCACAGCCATGTCTCTCTCTCTCTCTGGGTGGGTAGGCCCATCATCACTCTCACTCAGTGCGACGCAAGCCAGTGCAGGTGGATTCTTCTCCAAATGTGTGGAGGCGTCCACTTGATTTAGTGGCAGATGCCAAAAAAGGATGAAAGTGACCATTCTGTCATACATGAACACACCACAGCACACAGAGTGAACTTCTTTCTCCGCATTTAACCCATTCACCAAGTGAAGCAGAGGGCAGCCAGGAACACAGCGCCCAGGGACGGTACCTTGCTCAAGGGTACTTCAGTGGTGCCACTAGCAGTCCTGGGATTAGATCCCACAACCTTCTGATCACAGGGGCAGCACCCTAACCACTAGGCCACCGTGGTTCATGGTGGTGGTTGTTGGAGGTGAGGGGGGCATTGGTGTCTCACTGTTAGCCCTCACTCTCCTTAAGTGAGTCCCATTTAGCTAGTGTGTCGAATAGGACAAAACTGAGGAAAAAAGACTGCCAAAAAATCTGCAGAGGAGCTACTTCACCAAAACACAAACATCACAGGAGATCAAGGGAGGGGTGGATGGACAATAGCCAACTTGCAGATCTGAAGGGCTGCTTTCTTCTGTTTGTCTGTTTTTGAGGGCTTTTTTTGAAATATACTATGACACTCTTGCAGAAAGTTCATCAGTAATCTGTGGGTCTAACACACTGTAATGTACCTGCAAAATTACAGGTGAATAAACTGGCAGCAGTTTCTCTGTGGTGGCTCTTATACAGCTTATTTCTGGAAAAGGCCCTGATATTGAGGTACAGGAAAGTAAAATAAAATAAATGAATGAACTGACTTCTCCGGTTTATTTATACACGTAGGTGTCATTCACATACATACACACACACACACACACACACACACATATATATATATATATATATATATATATTTATATATACACACATATATATATATACATAATTTGTAGGCGGTTTGGAACTTTGTAGTTGTCTTCAGGACTCTAATTTTGGGTATATTTGCTCCTAGGAGCCATCATAACTCCTAAATTCATAGACATTCTAAATTATGTTAAATTATGTTCTGTATTTATGGAAGATGCGATGAGTGATTGTGGTGTTTTCCCTTCTTTACAGGGTTTGAAGCAGAGAATGAAATGGAAAGTACAGAGATGCAGTAAGAAGCTTTAAAAATGTGCTGAGTCACAGTCAGCTGACTAGTTTTTGTTTCCCAGAGTTAGATCATCTCCCTTAAGGCCGACAACAGCAGCCAGGGACGTGTTTTTAGGAAGCGCTTGTTTCTCAGAAAGGGTTCTTTGTGATGAAATGTTAAACTTGTACATCCCTGGCCTTTGTTGGCAGGGTTTCCACACCAAACCTTCACAGAGGCTCTTCTCAGTCAGCTGGAAGCAGCAGGCAGCCTGATGCATTATAATCTTATTAACACGAGAAGATTTAACTGACAGCACCACATAAAAATTACAAATAATAATAATAATTATTATTATAATAATAATCCAAAAAATGCAACTAGGTCAGTCAGACTGTATGGCCAAAAGTATGTGGACACCTGACCATCAAACCTATAGTATGTGACCTTATTGCACATCCCATTCTGAAATGAATTAATATAAAGCCTCCCACTCTCTTGCAGCTCTAACAGTCTCCTCTCTTTTTTCCCACATGAATTTGTGCCCATTAAGTCAAAGAGCATTTGTGAAGTCAGGCACTCATGTTGGATGAGAAGGCCTGGCTTGCAACTGATGTCCCAATTCCTCCCAGAGGTGTTCAGCTGGGCTGAGGTCAGGGCTCTGTGCAGGCCACTGGAATTCCTTCACAAGAACTCAGAAAACCATGTCTTCATGGACCTCACTTTACTCAGAGGGCCACAGTAATGCAGGAACAGAAAAGGACTTTCCCCAAAATGTTGCCACAAAGTTGGAAGCGTATAATTGTGTAAAATGTATTTGTATGCTGTAGCATTAACAACACTGTACTGGAACTAATGGCACTTTTCCACTGGCACAAGGAATTGTGCCATACTGCAAACAAATGTTTTTCCATTACAAATAAAGCGATCTGACCCAAGCCGTACCCGAGCTGCTCGACGCTTTCTGATTGGTCAAAAAATGTTGTCATGACAACAAACAGACTTGGAAACAGGCCACTGTTTTGTACTGTCCATGCAAAAAAAAAAAACTATCAACTGGGAAGTCGATGAAGTACAAGCTCGACTGTTTGTTTGGGCTGAAGATAAATTTCAGTGGGAGTTTTCTACGACTATAACAAATTTATCTTTAACTCTGTGAGAAACGTGAAGGTGATCCAGGACGTCACTTACAAGTTATCTGGGCTAGGTTTTCATTGCATTGCTAAATAATGCAGAGAAAAAAAATTAAACTCAAACAAGACTATAAATAAAATACCACAATATCAAAAGTAGCTCTGACAGAAAACTTTCCGCCGGTTCGACTCCATGGACGCAGTTTTGGGATGATGATAGGCCATAAACTGTGGTGAGAAAATTGTGCTGCGGACGCGTTAGAAACACAGCTACTGGGCTGAGATACTCTGGAAAATCAAAGCGTACTTCCATTCCATCGCAATACAGTTTAGGTACAGCACAGTTCCTTTATACATATGGGAAAGTGCGGGGCTGAGCCCAAAGCCTGAAAAACAGCCCAAGTCCATTATCCCTCCTCCACCAAACTTTACTGTTAGCACTATAAATTCAGTTATGTAGCGTTCTCCCGGCGTCCACCAAACCCAGATTCATCCACCAGACTGCTGATAGTGAAGCATGATTCTCCACTCAAAGGAACACGTTTCCACTGCTTCAGAGTCCAGTGGTGGTGAGCTATACATCACTCCAGTCAACACTTGGCATTGCACATACTGATCTTAGGCTTGTGTGGAGCTGCTCAGCCATGAAAGCTCACCTAATGAAGCTCCTCTTACACAGTTATTGTGCCAATGTACAGAGGACACCCATTACAGTCTTCAACACTCTGAGACCCCGCTCTGTGAGTTTGGGAGCTCTGCAGCTTCATGGCTGAGGTGTTGTTGCTCCTAAATAATTGAATTTCACAAAACTAGATAATCTAACAGGGTAGAAATTTCACAAACTGACTCTTTGCAAAAGTGCCATCCTACAACCTTATGAGCTCTTCAAAACAACCAATTCTGCTGCTCAATCAATAGGATGGGTGTCCAAATACTTTTTGGCCACATAGTGGATGCCCCTATGTCAGTTACGACCTAAATTTGATGTTTTACTTCTGCAGAAAAATAATAATAATAAAAATAACATCATATTCAAAGTTATATTTGGTAAAAACATTCTGTGAAGAATGACATTTTGGACTAAAGGGATCCAAAAAGGAGAACAGAATCTCTCACGTCTCACTTCCTGTGCAGTGAGGTACTTGGTTATTTGTTACTCCAGCTGTTCTTAGAAAGGTAATTTTGTTTTCACTTAAGTAGAAGCAGGGCTCCCAACTCTCACGCAATGAGTGTGAGACACACGCATCTGGCTGTCTTCTCACGCTCTCACGCCATACCTCCGATTTCTCACGCTGAAAATCTATTTTA
>JBBPCZ010030689.1:2569-13848 GCA_037974445.1 Brycinus macrolepidotus
GAAAAGGGGGAAAAAAGGTTGGGGGGAACTGAAAAGGGTCATCCCCCCCCCCCCCCCCAGAACATTCTGCTTGTTTTAGCTTAATGATAAAAAATTACTCCTCCGAATACTGTGTTTAAAAAAAGAGCCACTATTAATTTGTACCTGTAAACCTAATCCTAATAGAAAGAGTGAGACGGGTGAGGGGAACCTGTAGAGTTTTTCTTTTACAAAAAAAAAAAACAATGAGCTGCCACTAACCCTTCCCCTAACTTGCAGCATCCTTTTGCAACGAGAACGGCTCTGAGTCTTCTCCTATAACGTTTAAAGAGACTGGAGAACACGTGGGAAATGATCTAAGACCATTCCTCCGTACAGCATCTCCAAAGTCCGTGCCTCTTCAGCTCACCCCACATGTTTTCTATGAGGGATTGGAATGACCATGGCAAAACCATCTATAATGGGCATACAAGCATCAGATTAGTACCTTGGAACAATGGAAGAAGGTCTCCTGGTTCAGTGAGTCACATTATCTTTTACATCATGTGGATGGCCAGGTTCATGTTTGGCATTTACTTGGGAAAGTATAGGCATTAGGATGCACTGTGGAAACATGACAAGCCAACAGAGGGTGAGTGTGATGTTCTGGGAAATGTTCTTCTGGGAAACCCTGGGTCTAGATGGTCATGTAGATACCAATTTGACATGTGCCATCTATCTAAACACTGCAGACCAGGTTTGTCCCTTTATGATAATTAAGATATTCCTTGGTGTCAGTGTCTTAATGGTTTCATGGTTTGGGAATGGCTTGAGGAAAAAGGTTTAAGAACTCAAAAAGCTTTTAAGGTGTTGTCCTAGCCTCCAGATTTACCAACTCTCATCTGAGGGTTGGCACCTGCAAGTCTGATCCTTGGTGCTTTTTTTTTCAGGCTGAAAAAACAGGTGTGTGTTATTTTTGTGATTTTCCTGTTTTCCTTCTGCTGGAGGTGAGATGAGGTCAGTTTTGTTTGTTTCCGTGGGAAGCGCACAGATGTTGCACATATTTATGCACCCTCTGATAATCTGCTATTTGGTGGGTCTTTTTTTTCAATGTGGAGAAGTTTGCTGGAGATTTTAGGTTGTGTTGTAACCACCAGCATTGCTGTTAATGAATTAATAACATCCCAGTTAATTGACTTCAAACGCGTTGTAGTCAAAACTGCCCAGTAAAACATTGTACCCCTGTAAAACGAGCCAATAACCGACACATCCAAACAAGGACATTAATAGTTCCTTTATTTACACACGCCCACTTCCAAGTGGTTGCTATGTTACCTTGTCAAAAAGCTGATAATGTTTGGGGAAAAAATAAAAAAAAGAGGAGATAAGCACATGGATATAAGATAGGATTAGTTAGGATTCCTCTATAATGATTGTGCAGTTGTTATAGGCCCTGTAGTACGGGTGTGAGTCAATAGAAAAACAGGAGACTAACTTTTTATGCTCAATCATGCACACCTATGGTGTTTTTTGTGTCGTTGTAGGCTTGTTCCTGGCTCTTACTGAGGGTGATGTGGTGTCTGACTTCCATGCTACGTCTGACTGCATAAAGTTCTTCTACAAAAGCGAAGTGCCACAATGGGGGTCAGCTACACCTGGTGTTACCCGGATCTGCCAGCGCTTCCAGAACAGCTATCACTTTGCGACGTTGTACGACACGTACAATCGCATTGCTGTCTATTCTGCATACGTCTTCGGGCCCAGTAACGGGGGAGGCAGAGAGACCCGCTGGTTCGTGGAGCCCCAGGTAAGAGATGTGATAACTTGACATTTGAAAGTGCATTTGTGTCACCAACTAAGCAGTCTTGTGGTCTGGCTTTGCTTTGTCTTTTTGGAAAAACCTTTTAAAACTCAGTCTCTACATGTTGTGTTTTTCCAGCTGGTGAATCAAAACTGGGGAGGTGAGATGAGAGAAGGCTACTGGTTAGGGCAGGACTACCCTGATGTCTATCAGGGTGAGAGGCAGGCTCTGAATGAGGACTATACTAACTCAGGGTTTGATCGCGGCCACCTTAATCCCAACGGGCACCATGCAGGTATGCACTGATCACTGTCAAGAGCCTCTAAATCCCCATACTTTTGAAGAATAAAGCAGTGGTTCTCATTGTCAATTACTCTTTCACAATGTGCGTTTCAATGGAGAGATGAAGATATTATTGTGAACCTACTGTAGATACAAATTCTAAGTAACCATGGGCTGATTTTATTTTTGTAAACAAGTGCTTTTAGCTGTCCAGTGAACCACAGATCACCCAGCCTTCACCATTTAATAACCTTCGACATGGATATTAGCAGCTGGGAATTGCAGTGACCCTGAATTTGACAATTTTCTGAAAGTTACTATTTCTAAAGTTTGTATATGACTACGGATGGGTATGTTTAGGATTTGACTGATACTGATATTGACACTGATACTGCTTGTCAATACTGATACTTATCGGTACTCTTATTGATACAACACTCCATCATTTGGTGGAAAAAAGTAAGACTTGAAGATTCAGCAGTTATTTTTTTATTACTTTTTGAGAAGCATCTTTGTGAGTTTCCTCTATATATGAGGCGGGAGCAATCACTACAAATATCTGGTTACCAAATGTGTGGTGGTGATGTGCAGTGTGTCACCCCCGTCCCTCTAACTGATCCAGTCTAGCATCAATCATTTGAAAATGTTAGCTATGTTAAAAGGCATTAATGTTGCATAAATAAAGCAACCAGCACTGTTTGTCACAGAGCTTATCAGTATTTTGGTATTGACCAGTCAGGAACCGGTGCTCAATACCCATCCTTATACTTGACTGAAAAATTCATTTTTAAATGTCTTATTTCTATTAATTGTGGAATTTTGTTCTTACTGTTCATAAAAACCTTCAGACAATTACCTAGAAACCCGGTGAGAGCTTCATGTAGTTCTGCTGAGTCTTTCATTTGGAGGTCACCCAATGTACCTATAGGCAGCCTGCACCTAATTAAGTTCTTTCAGTATAAATTTGATTTCAGGGGCTGCCCTTTACTTGCTTTGTAATCCTTAACCGGGTGGTCGTAGCCTAGTGGGTAAAACACTTGCCTGTGAACCTGATGACCACAGAGTTGCAGGTTCAAACCTCTACTTTCTACCATTGTGTCCTTGAGCAAGACACTTAACCCTCAGTTGCTCCAGGGAGACTGTCTCTGTAACTAATGATTGTAAGTCGCTCTGGATAAGGGTGTCTGCCAAATGCCACTTTACCTTGTACTGAACCTCTTTTCAGTGATTGTCTTGCGTCTTGTGCTTTGTTTACAAACCTGAATTCAGTCCATCCATAAATAACATACAGGATTATGAAGAGTGTACCTCTGTGTTGTAATTTTTCTCTTTTACCATTGTCTTCTGTTTCCTCTAGTTCCAAGTCGTAATGCCACATTCACCCTCACCAATATTGTGCCCCAGAACTCAAAACTGAACCAGAATGCCTGGGCTAACTATGAATCCAAACTGGCCAGTATGTTCACATCTCAGTGCGACAAGGCCTACATGCTGGTGGGTGCAATCCCCTCTGCTGATAACTGGATCATCAAGAACAACGTCAAACGGGTCAATATTCCAGAGTACGTGTGGAGCGCCCACTGCTGCGTTGATGGCAATGGTGTTCCTGTTCAGAGTGGTGCAGCGATTGCCCTCAACACTGATCAGAATTTAGTTGAGGAATACACCCTGAATAAGCTGGTTCAGTTCCTTCAGAAATACTCCAATACACCAGTAGGAGAGCTGTTCTATAATCAGTGCCAGTAACTGATTGTAACGTTTATGCTTGCTAAATGTAAGCCTTTCAGAAATATAATGGAGCAGATCACAGTTTGGCACAAGATAATCTTAACATTCTGCTCTTCTACAAATGTACACTGCTTAAGATAAAGTGCCTCTACAATTTGGGATTCAAGAAATTCATTAAAATGTATATTTAAGCACGAGTATTGGTCTCTTTATACAGTGGCAAAACTACACATCTACACTTTTTTTTTTTTTTTTGCATATTCAGGACCAAGAAGTAGAATGTAATTCAGATTCAGTACTTTGTGAATATAGGAAAAAATAAAAGGTCCTGCTACCCATGCATGTGATTTATAGTCTCATTAATTAAGGAAATGTTTTATGCACAATAGAAATTAATTTATATGTGGGTGAGTATAAGTTATGAAACAGGTGTTCTAGATCACACTTTTATTTTTATCTGTGTACACTACAAGCAAATGATTTTAGCATGACAATGTCATTCTAGTACACTTAAGCAATAGTCTAATCCAGATGTGCATATCGTTACATATTTTCACACAGTAATCATGTTGTAAGGCACAGTACTGCAAGCAAAATGATTAAGATGCTTAATTAATAAGTCATTTTAAAATTATGACCCCTTCCCCCATTACATCTTATGGTTTTTGACATAAAAATGATTAAGTTATTCTGTTACAGTAAGCGAGCATGTAGAGGACAGGAAGACTATGGTGAAAAATGTGATCATGTGAATCTTACTTGTTTTTAGGTTTCGTAAGATACATTTCAGGATCATGATATGGTTGTCAAAAAAAGGTCATTGATCATATTATTGGTAACATTTCAGAGAGACCTTTCCATTAACTCTTGTTTGCACTTTTTTAGTTTTCTGCCTGGGCAATCGTTTCAAGTCTTTAAATCTACCAGGAAACATGGTGTGTCGTTTGTTTTTCTTTGTCTGTTTTCCACTTAATTGGGATTCATTGTGTATCTCACAGCTTTTTCAGAAAGTTGGCTACAACTGTTCTTTGATTGCAGGGCTGTACTATCGCTCTGCTTGTACAGGATTCCTACTGAGGATAAAAACTGATGAAATTTCACCCCATAAATTACAAAAAAAAAAAAGTAGTTCGTAGGTGATGACGTTATTTAAAAATATCCAAAGCTGACGATTCACCAAAAAAGTGGGCTTTCACCCATGAGACCTTGGAACTGTCTTTATAGTGCTGATCTGTATTGAATGCCAAAATTGTCTGAGACCATGTGCTTTCAAATAGTACCTCATAAGTACATGTGACATTTTTCTGATTGTGACATGATCCTGCATCAAATTAGGAAATTTACATTTTTAGAAAACATAAGACGATTTTGACTTTTACTCAAGCCAAATGCAAATCCTGTTGATAAACACATCTATGTGGGGAAAAAAAAAATCAGAAAAATCAAGAAAGATGGTTGTTTTAACTACTTATACTGAACCAGTGGATGGTCACTCCATTCAGGCAGACTGGACAGGTTCTCTTCAGTACTGGGCTGAATGGGCCAGCCCCAGGCTTTGAAGAAGCTGGTCAGATTCCTCTTTATCACCTTGGAGAATGTTTCAGCATACAGGTTTATCTTGCCAGTGTTGTCGTTTGGTGTGTTATTCATGTCACGGTAAACTGCATGGACTTTCTTGAAGGCATCCCAGCCAAACTGTTCTTGCAGCTGTAAGTGATAATGTTTTATCATTGTAAATAGAACAGATGGATAGTAATTATCAAAACAGCAGGTACCTAGTATGATTACAGTAAAATGAATGACTGTTCTTATGTAAATGAAAATAGTTTTGTGTGAAAAGTCGGCCTGGTGAATTCTGTTAATAATCAGTTACGTTACAGTCTTACTCCAAAATCGCCTACATTTATTTTTTCTCAGCTCTGAAAAAATCCCATGTAATAAAAAGGATAATTAGTTTATTTTCCATAGTTTAATAGAGTGTTTAAAAAAAAAAAAAAAAAAAAAAAGTCAACCTATATGTGTCTTCTGAGTTTGTGTTAAAATAGTGTTGCGTTTTCAGCTGAGCCTTGCAAGTATATGTCAAATTATTTCAAGGTCTGTAAGTGGACGTACATGCAGACGTGATCTTTATTACATAAAACTAAAATAAGATGGACATAAACACGAAACACACTGGACTAAGAACTCAGTACTAACAAAACGAAGAAGCACAAACAGGGCAAACACGGAGCTAGAAACTATCACGGAAATGAGTGCAAACACAGGAAATATCAAGGCTGACTGCCAACCTCAACACAAAAGGCCTTTTCTATAGGCATACAAGAACCGTACCTAAACCATACTGCGACAGGATGGAGCTTGCAACACGCTTTGATTTTCCATTGTATCTCAGCCTGGTACCGGAGGTTCTGACTCAGTTATTTCCCCACAGTTTATGGCCGGTCTTTGGCCGTCCATTGAGTCTAACCAACGGAAAGTTTTTCTGTCAGAGCTGCTTTTGTTATTGTGGTCTTTTATTATTTATAGTCTTGCGTTTATTTTTTTTCTCTGCACTCTTTAGCCGTGCGACGAAAACCTTCGCGTGTCCCACAGCATTAAAGATAAATTTGTTAGCGTCATAGAAAACTCCCACTGTAATTAAACTTCAGCCCAAACAGACAGTAGTGCTTGTACTTCATCAACTTCCCAGTTGTTAGTTTGTATCTCTATTTTTTGGTACAGACAGTAAAAAATGATGGCAAAAAGCAGTCAGCTCGGCTGCAGCCCGCTTTTGTCCCTGCCGTCCAGCACGGCCGTCACAGCATGAGTACGGCTTGGGCACGAGTCGCTTTATTTGTAATGGAAAAACATTTGTTCGCGGTACGGCACAACTCCTTGTGCCAGTGGAAAAGTGCCAAAAGACTGGGGTCTAAATACATGAGGGTCATACACAACAGCTGAGACCGGGCGGGATTACAAGCAAGCGGACAGGTGAAGGTGGTGCGGGAGGCAGGCTAGGGGCGGAGTTACACAAACAATAACAAACCACGTGTGTGCAAGAAAAGACTAGACGAGATTTTTGCAAATACTACCATATAGCAATCTCTTGAGCATCAAGAGATTTTTTTTTTTTTTACCATTCCATGTTATGGCTTTCTGGGAGATTTATTACAGAAAAAAGAAAATCAAGGGAATCCCCCTTTAGGGCTGTATTCACTGCCAAGGGTGCTTAAACAATCTACTGAAGTAAGGAACTAAGTACTTGTATAAATGTGATGGTTGAAGGTTTCTCTATTTTTAACATATTTGCAAGCCTTTGTAAAAAGCTGTATCTATTTTATTCTTATAGTATTAATTACATAAAACTATTAATTACGTTAAAAAAATTGTAATCCATTTTAGAGTAACTTATGTAACAGAATGGGGTAAAAGTTGTTTTAACACTTGACTATACTGTCGTTATTTACCTGTTTCAGCACTGTAGTTGTCACATATCTTTAAGACTTGACATGATCTCTTAATGAAAATGTGGAAACAACACCATAGATATACAAATACAGATGCCACATTTGGTTCAGCTGAGAATGGTCTTTGAAAGGTCAATACTAGATTTATAACTCATAAAAACCCTTGGATGAAAGAAGAAATATATTGGCTTAAGGAAAATTGACAATTGTACAAATATGAGCACTTTATGATAATATTTTGGTATTCTCAGAGATTGTTGATCTGTTTTGTTTAATTTGTGATTTGTTTGCAACTCATTTTCAAAATAGCTATTAGAGAGGGCACAGGTCCGGCTGCTGCAGCACGGTTATACGGAACCCTTGATAAGTCACTTTTCTGCATTATTAATCATCAGGAGCTAAAAATGGCTATAAAACAAATTATGATTCTACATGGCATCTTGACCTTGCTCCTACATCACTTTTTTTGACTGAGCAAAATGATGTTTTAACTATTGTCTATTTTTCTGTCAACTTTGAGTGAGTAAAGGTTTCAGCACTAGTGATGTTTCAAAATCTTTTTATACCAAATTTTAAATTTCGTGTTGTTTTCCACTTTGACAAGAGTTCAGTTCCGCAAGTCTGTTCAAGGTTGCTGTGGAAGAACATGTTTATCAAACGTGCTATCTACAAAGTGACTGCAGAATATCTGTGTGGGTAAAGAAAAAATAGTGTGCTCTATCGAGTATAAAGCTTTGGAGTCAACTCTTGATCCCCAAATGACCGCAATTGTAAGATTGACTCTTTTTTTGGGATCAACTCCCAACCTAAATTTAGGTGAACTTTACAACTCACTGTTGCTTATTCTTGCAACCACTGTTAAATTCTATTTAGCTGGGAGACAATCTCATTGAGTTATAGTCAGCTGTAGTAGTAATTCTAAAATGAAGAAATTACTATTTGCATACATGTTTGAATAGTTCTTTAAATCAAAAGTCAGAATCTCATGTACTCCACTAACCTGCATGTAAGTCTCCAAAGCTGTCCAAACCTTCCAGTCCTCCAGACGCCTGCCTCTCGTGATGTATTCCTTAATTCGGCCCTGTCGTTTGGTTGGAGTCATTTCCTCGTGGGCATTTGCCCTGTTCACACCCAGCACAACCTCATGCACATACACGGACCACAGATTACAGGTGCTCTCAGTAGTATGTGGAGGGAACTCCCAATTTGAGCACTTTTGGTTCTGGCCCAATGCAAACATAGGACCCCAAAAATCACTTTTACCAGCAACATATGGATTCACCAAGTCTGGAGCAGAGACGGAGTGCATCATAATAGGATAACCAGAATGCATGAAGCCTGGGGAAACAGGACCATAATATGATTAATTTAGGAGGACATATATCTGTAAATCATGCCATCACATTAGTGTTATGTGGTAATGGTTCTATTAAAGTTGTTCTGACAAAACACAGACCAGCAGAGATCTGAACATCAGCAACGAAGCGTTCCTTGCGGGAAAACTTTGCAGGCCTAGCAGCCAAGTCAGCTACACTCTTCATGATGGAATCCCAGAGAGTGGCAACCTTGTCTGGACATTCCAGATGCCGTATCACCTCTGATGGCAAGGTGATGACGAGATTCTCAAACTCCAGCTCTGCCCAAGGTGCTGGTGCTTTGCGGATCTCAGCTACCCACTCACATACAGTGGTCACTCCTGGGTGGAAAGTGGTATAACTTTTATAATATATGCAAAAGTATTGAACATTTATTAAGCAATTGGTAAAGTGGCCCTTATAGTCACACATGAACACACCATGGCACACAGTGTCAAAACATGTGAAATTCTTTCTCTGCATTCATGCTGCATTCACCAAGTGAAGCAGTGGATAGCCAGCGACGCAGCGCCTGGGGAGCAGTGTGTGGGTACGGAACCTTGCTCCAGGGTACCTCAGTGCTGTCACTGGCAGCCCAGGGATTCAAACCCACAACCTTCTGACTGCAGGGGCAACTCCCTAACCACCAGGCCACAAGCTGCCCCCAAATATTTGAATATTTTCAAACCAGTAATTGCAAGACATTAGATATTAAGTACAATTATTTTTGATCAACGTAAGGGCCCTTACACTAATGTGAAATCACTCAAGTTGCAAGGGGGCAGCCTGGGGCCACCGATTGCCAGCTATTCTTGGGGTTAGGGGGTGTGACCCTGCTGGTAGGAACAGGAGTTGCAGAGAGCCCAGCCTCCAGACTGGCCCCTTTCCCTAAAGCCTTATCCCCATAGAGATGATAAGTTGGACAGTTGTTTATGTCTGCAGCAACACAGCTCTCCTTAATAGAAATGGCACTTTTGTACTTTAACTCATATTGAAATATAAAGAACTGTTGCAGAGGTCTGAATTAGGCCTCAGCCTTTTGACATCCATTCCTGGAATTATGCTTCATAGTACTGTTATGTCTATCACTTTAGTTTTACGTCCTTTATGTAATTTACTTAAGAAAAGATCTTATATGACCTTGCAATGAAATGACACGGATTATTCACCACTAACAAGGAAAAGTTGAAGAATGAATTTACCAGACTTGTAGTATGGTGCTTTTACGGCTGTCTGTATGACAAACTCCACGTCACGCACTGTACTTCCAGGGGGTGCGATGAAGTAAATAAGTCCTCCCCACAGATTCCAGACTTCCAGACTTTCTTTTTCCAAAGGGAAACGCACAACCACTACAGGAGCCCTTTTCAGCTCATTTGCTTCGCTCAAGTCATCTGTTTGACAGCCAATCTGCACCTGCAGATATGTGGGATTAGATAATATGCATCATAATATGCTTACATAAAATCCGTCCAGTTTTGGATACAGCACGTTTGTGACATATTGTGTAACAGTTTTGTCCCCTAGCTAACCTGGTTTGGTTTATTAACACACATTTAAATATAATGCTCTGGACCAACATTTTTTTGTCAGGTATAGGCTTTTCAGGAGACTTAATGGCCAAAAGATTGGAATAGCTTAATACTGTCTCTTAAATCTCATTATCATTAAAAATGGCCAGAATAGCATGAAGTGATACCTGCCAACCCTTGCCTATGATTGCCTTGGGTATGGTAATTTTAGTCTTCATTCCAGGAGAGAGATAGAGACCTGTGCTTATCCATTCTTCATCCCCTGAAAGGAAAAAGCAAACAGATAGCTTCTCTCATTTTGTAAACGTATCATTTAACTGGTTTTGAAACTTTCAACCATTCAAGTTTTCACCTGCATGGTTAGTTAGTGCGAGTTAACATCAAACTATGTTACAAATGCTAGTAAAGATGCTGAAAAAACCACAGTGTATTTAGTTAGTAAGGGATTAACTAGCATATTCCCACTCTTTCCATTTGCAAGTAATTTGATCTGTATCTGGACAGAAAAAATCAATGATTATGCAATTCTGTAATTGCATAATTGCAATTCTAATAATTAGTCATAGTGCACTTAACTGATAAGTCTTTACCTGCTGTGCTTGCACTGATCAAGACTCTTGTATTGGACACAGACGGCAGATTGGGTGCGTCTATTGTGATGCATGACCGGAGCGCATCAGGTTCTTGACAAATCCTGGACAGCTCAGTCCCCACCTTCAGTAGCAGATGATTCTGTACACTTTTAGCAGGGCATGTAGGAGACACCTGAGGAAACCCTGCCTTCTTAATCACGTCTGTGAGAAGTGCAACTACTGACGTATACACGTCACAGCCATGCGCCTGCATGCGGAGGTAACTGACACAATCACTGCCAAACTTTTTCAGAAATTGCTGTTCATAATCTCCCAACTGCTGACCCTGGATCACATGGTCAGCAAAATGCTGCAGCAAGTTCTGGAAATGATACATCCATATAGTGGTAATGCCATGCTGCTTCACCTGTGGGGCCTTGTACAAGTCAGCAGTCACAGTTTTGTCCAAGAGATACAATCCCATTTTGCCGAGGATATGATTTCCAGGACAATCAGTCATCACATTATGGCCAGGGTTACAACTGGCCCACCACCAAGCATGACCACCTATCAGAAGGCCACCACCACCAGCAACAAATTCCTGG